>WHYT01017975.1:136452-147043 GCA_009806455.1 Tetrax tetrax
AGAGAGGTGGTGGATGCCCCATCCCTGGAAACATTCAAGGCCAGGCTGGATGAGGCTCTGAGCAACCTGATCTAGTCAGGGATGTCCCTGCTTCTTGCAGGGGAGTTGGACTAGATGACCTTTGAAGGTCCCTTCCAACTCTAACCATTCTATGATTCTATGATAATGTGGGCACATTTAAAACATTTAACACTTGTTCTGGTTCAGGCTAAACCAAAAATGAAATAGTATCGCGATTAAAAAACAAACCAGTGACAAGAAAAAACGCTTTTGTGAGTTCTGGTATGAATTGGAAAATTTTAGATGTCTGACATAAAAATAATTATTTGGGATGTAATTAAGAAAAATTAAAATTCCATATGAAAATCTTGTCCAAAATGTCCGTATTGTCAAATTTCCTACCAGATGTTTGAAGATCCTTGATCCTACGATACAAGCTAATATTTTCTGGGGGATTTTTGTTTGGATTGTTAATAAAATATTTTCTAACAAGTGAAATTGGAGTATGGGGCTGGGGGAGGCAAGTCAAAAGCTTTCACAGATAAGATTTTTCAAGCAGTTGCACTTTGAAACTATGATGTTACTTTAAGAGCATGTGAAGTGCTATTTTGATTAAAACTCTTGGTTTGTTGGTAATTGAACAGCAACAGCTGATTAAAGGGCAGGCATAATGTAATTTAAACCAGTAGTACTTGTGAGTAGGTGGGTCTTTATGCAGAGAAGGTTGTGCTGGTGAGGTGAAAAGTAAAATCGTTTTTATCCTTGTGAAGCATTTAAGACAACTCTGAATCTCTGTGCAGGTGTAGTTGCAAAGTATGCAGGAGAGGAGGTGATGCTGTGACCTCTTATCCCATGTGCTCGTTGTTGGGAGTGGGCAGAAGCCCAAGCTGGTAGTGCTCAGCCTCCACAGAAGATGGACAGTAGGAAGTGTTGTCTTTTGTCTGTGCAGTGTTGTCCAGCTTGTTGTACGGCATGGCGTGATTGCAGGCAGACTTCAGCTCTCATGTCTTAACACCAAAATGTGACCATTAGCCCGCTAAATAGTGGAAAATCAACTACATCCATGATTCTTAGTGAAGACCCACTGAAGTGATAGTAAATTCAGAATGCACTGGAGTTCACTTAATTTCCTTGTGCTTCTAGAAGTCTAATCTTTGTTTACTAGCCATAAAGATAAAGTCAGAATTATAACCAGAATGTCTTTCTCAGTGCATAAGGATAAATTAATAAAAATAGCTTATTTGGAAATGCATGGTATCTGGAATTTAATATCAATAATAATTTATTATGTATTCTGTAAAATGCACTACATTATCTGGACTGCAGCAGCGTAGGAGCCTGGCTGTGAAGCCCTTACTCTTTAAGGGAGGTGGGGATAGATAGTCACAGTGCATCTTCAGAGCAGGCAAGTCAAACCCATTCTCATTTCTCTGTTAAACCCATGTCAAATGTTCCGTGGGATTCAGGATTTCTCCCTCTTCCCTTCATGATGTGTGCTGTGCTGGACCGAGCGTGTTTAAAACTGCCTAAAGCTGAGAAACAGAGCAGTTCATCGGTTGTGCTGTTTGTGTGCAGCTGACATGTAGCCATGAAGTTTGTTTTCACAGGAAGCTTTCTTGGTGCTAAACATCAAATGTAGAATTTTGTTCTGCACTCTAAGGACTATTGCAAATGTTGCCATTTTCCCCTTTGTAAATACCAAGGGTGTTTCTCTTGTCCCAGGACAGCACAGCAATCTCTCACAAAATGTCATCACTTCACGTACTTCCCTGAACTCTGAATGGCACTGTTGTTGGATTAACAGTATTTTGAATGCCTTATGGGATATTTCTGAGAATGATAGGTTCTCACCCTTAAAGTCAACCATTCAATACTAAGAGTTCAAAATATGTAAAAACACCAGATATTTCGAGGTGAAATCTTTCATGAGAGCATGCTTTATTGTTTCAAGTGTAGTGCATGTAAGTAATCTTGGAAATAGAGCTGTTCCGTTAGCATCTGTATCAGTATCCTGTTTGTGTATAAATGCATACAGAACACAAGTGAACTTTTTTTTGATGTTGCAGGTTCAAAACCAATGTGAACTTACAATGTTTTTTATTGTCCGAAATTGACTTAAAACAGTTTTTAAATTATTTTTTTATTACTTTCTCTCAATAAAACTTACTTCTCAGATTGTTTTTGGATATGTGCATTTCATAACTTTTCTGAAAACCCAGGTGCTTTACATTGCTTACGTACAAGGCTTTGATAGAAATGTAACACTATATGAAGCTTTTAAACTGCATATTGCCATAGTATTATCAACTGAAAAATGTCATAATTTTGAAAATTGGTTTGAGTTGTTAGGCTATGCTGTAGGTCACAAATTGGTAGTAGCACTTACTGATACTTGCCAAAAAGGTCTGATGTCAAAAGTGTTGTTTGCACTAATAGCACTGGGTGTTGTGCTGAGTGCCTTTTTGAACCCCAGTAATGTTTAAATTTTTGAGCTGTTAATTTTCTCTCTCGGTAATTAATCTTTCACTTCCTGCCATCCAGTACTGTTTCAGCTCAAGATCTAGTGTGTATTTCTTTATATAAAGTGTGCTATTTGGCTCTGTGTATTTAGTTCAGAGTGTTTTTAACACCTTTCAAACTTTCATCACCACTTCCACACGCCCATCCCATCCTCACCGTAAAAATGGTTTCTGAGATGCATTTAAAACATCTTCTGCATCTTTTATGTGGCAAAGTTCCTGAGTTCAGTAAAGTGGCTGTAGTTTTGGACTTTGTCCTATGGTAAATCCAGAGGCTATACCATAGGTTTTTGGCTTCTCCAGATGAATGAATTCTGCATTGGCCACTAGCAGTGGGTGACAGCAGGGCTGGAGAGACCTCCCAGCTGCTCCTCTGGTTTCTGGCAGTAGCACAGGGGACTGCAGGATGGTGTCTGTACACTGATGCATTTGCTATTCCCATCATGAGGCAATCACACTAGGTACAGCTTTGTGTGGAAATGCAACCAGTTTTGGACACTTTACCTCTCTGGAAGAGTAGCTAAAAGTGGAGCAGAGTGTCTCAGCATTTTTGGTAACAAGCCTTAGAAAGTAGACCAGGAAGATAAAATTTGTAGATTATATGATGTGGCTTCTCACTGTGCTTTGGTTTTCATCTAGCCTTGAATTATTTCAGCTTCCACCAAGAAAGTATTCTTAAATCAAAAGCTTTTCTGTACATGGAAAGTAGCTCGGAAAGCTGGACACAGTACTGCAGGTGGGATCTCATGAGAGCGGAGTAGAGGGGCAGAATTACCTCCCTTGACCTGCTGGCGATGCTTCTTTTGGTGCAACCCAGGATGCGGTTGGCTTTCTGGGCTACAGATGCAGATTGCAGGCTCATGTTGAGCGTCTCATCAACCATTGCTCCAAAGTCCTTCTCCTCAGGGCTGCTCTTGATCCCTTCTCTCCCCAGCCTGTATTTGTGCTTGAGATTGCCTCAACCCATGTGCAGGACCTTGCACTTGGCCTGGTTGACCTTTATGAGGTTTGCACGGGCCCCCCTCTCCAGCCTGTCAAGGTCCCTCTGGCTGACATCCCTCCCCTCCAGTGTGTGGACTACACCACACAGCTTGGTGTCATCGGTGAACTTGCTGAGGGTGCACTCTATCCCACTGTCCATGTCGCTGATGTTAAACAGCACTGGTCCCAATACTGACCTCTGAGGAATCATAGAATCATAGAATGGTTAGGGTTGGAAGGGACCTTCAAAGGTCATCTAGTTCAACCCCCCTGCAAGAAGCAGGGACCTCCCTGACTAAATCAGGGAGTGTGTGCCTTCCACAGCTTGGGCGAGGAACACCACTTGTCACTGGTCTTGACTTGGACATCAAACCATTGAAATCAATTCTTTGAGCGTGACCATCCTGCCAATTCCTTATCCACTGTGTTGTCTGTCTGTCAAATCCATGTCGCTCCATTTTAGAGAGAAGGGTGTGGTAAAGGACAGTGTCAAATGCTTTGCACATGTCCCGGTAGATGATATCAGTTGGTCATCCCTTATCCACCAATGCTGTAACCCTGTTGTAGAAGGCCATCAAACTGGTCAGGCATTATTTGCCCTTGCTGAAGCTGTGTTGGCTGTCACCAATCACTTCCTTATTTTCCATGTGCCTTAGCATGGTTTCCAGGAGGATCTGCTCCATGATCTTTCCAGGCACAGAGGTGAGGCTGACTGGCCTGTAGTTCCCTGGGTTTTGCTTGTTTCCCTTTTTAAAAATGGTGGTTATGTTTCCCTTTTTCCAGTCAGCCTCACCAGACTGCCATGACTTCTCAAATATGATGGACAGCGGCTTGGCAACTTCATCTGCCAGGTTCCCTCAGGACCTGCAGATGTATCTCATCAGGTCCCCATGGACTTGTGCACCGTCAGGTTCCTTAGATGATCTTAAACCTACAGTGGGCAGTTCTTTATTCTCCCAGTTTCTGCCTTTGCCTTCTGTGACTTGGGCAATGTGGCTAGAGCACTTGCCAGTGAAAACTGAGGCAGAAAAATTGCGGAGTACCTCAGTCTTCTCTATGTCCTGGGTAATGAGGTCTGCCATTTCCTTCTAGAGAGGGACCACGTTTTCCCTAGTCTTCCTTTATCCCCGACATACCTGTAGAAGCCTTTTCTTGTTGCCCTTGATGTCCCTGGCCAGATTTAATTCTGTCAGGGCTTTAGCCTGCCTTACGTGATCTGTGGCCACTTGAACAATTTATCTGTATTCCTTCTAGGCCGTCCTTGCTTCCACCCTCTGTAGGCTTCCTTTTTGTGTTTGAGTTTGTCCAGGAGCTCTTTGTTCATCCATGCGGACCTCGTGGCCTTTTTGCCTGATTTCCTCTTTGTTGGGATGCGTTGCTCCTGAGCTTGGAGGAGGTGATCCTTGAGTACTCCAAGTACTCCAGCCTGCCCTCTGAATTACTGTTCCACAGGGGTGGTTGCTCATGGAGTGGTGCTACATGTCGTTTGGGAAAGTCAGTTTGTAGCCATACAATTGCCTTCCTGAGAGAACAACTTCAGGATTGCCACACCTAATTAGCACTAATTTTATTTCGCTTCATCTCTGGTTGTTCTGAGGTTACGCTGGCTATGATTATTAAACATTTACATATGAGAAACACCATTTTCTTTCTGTTTCTGCCTGTAGCATCATTATTAGCCTATGTGCAAATGATAGCAAATTACTTTTCCCCCTCCTGTTCTAACATAGAGGTACGTACTGTAAAATTAAAAGAGAAAACCCAAAACTTAGTCTGATATTTAGTGCAGATTTATGAGATTGGATGGAGGTCATACCTGTATGCAGTTTCCTGTTTCGTAGGGTTTTTTTGGCACTTCAGCATTTTCATTCTGTGCGCGTGGAGGATCAAGCTTACGTGAGACCACTGGCTGACTCTTGCAGGTTTGTATGAACAAGTTCCGGTGTAATACTCGTTAAATCACTCGTTAACAGCCAGTGTATATAGGTGATATTCCCCCAAGATAAATAATCTTTACCAACTTTAACCATTTTGCAGAAGACAATGTTGTATGAATTAGGAATACCAAATATAGAACAGTAACCTCAGCCCTTTGTCTCCTTTACTGACAGAATGAAACTTCTACTAAAAGTTGATGATTTTGTAATTACTGCTGTTCCCCCTCCCAACCCAGGAGACCTGCTAATTCTTAGTTTGTGCATGGGGCTTGTTTTGGATTTCCACGCGTTTCTGATGGCGGGTGCCAGGCTGATGCTTCAGGGCAGGTGTGTTGAGTCACCACAGGGGCGAGCGCTGTGAAGGAGCAGCACGTCCTGCCGCCGCCGTTTGCAAAATAGGCGATGCTGTCTGCCCGTGGCACGCTCAAACATGCGCTGGGGAATGACTCGTAAGGCATCTTCAGGATGGCTCCCAAAGAGCTTGGCTCAGAAGCAAACTGGAACCGGTGTGGTGCTAGAGCGGGAAGAGGAGAGGAACCAGAAACCTGCCCGCTCGTGCTGGAGCGAGTGGCCGGTACGGGGCTGGACTCCCTGGTTGCTTCCAGTGCTGTTCCACAGCAGTGGGACTAATGCACGCCGTTTGGAAAGCCAGGGGCTGTGTAACAAAATGTGTGGTCATGTGGTTATATTTTCTGTATACATCCCCGTGCAATGTGTTACACGCGTGCGTGCCCTGAGTCTTTGTTGTTTGCGAATTGCATCGCTGTGTGTCTTAAGCATGCATGGAGTCAGATCAGCAACTTGTTTCCCCTTGCTGTTGTGCTTTGATTTCAACTTTTCATCAGAAGTTTATAAATACATTTCAAATATTTTACCCGTATCTTATTTTTTTTTTCTAGGGCTGTGCCATAAGAATGAATTCGCTCTTCTGTGAGGCAAACTTTTTGTCAAGCAACTGACTTAATGGGGTTTGAGGTGAAAGCAAAAATGAAAGGCAGTGCCAATGTATATTAGCAAATCAACAATTGCAGTATTCTGTAGTTTAATGGCAGCTTAATGGTGGTCATCTGAGCAGATTCATTCATCAGTTCCTAAATTAATACTGATATGGCTTAATTTTTCTTCTGCACCAGACTGTGTCAGTGTAGTTCCTCTTAAAGATTCTTAGAATGTTTTCTTTGACTTTTCATTAATCTTTAGAGAATGGTTACCAATAAGTCTCTGAAGTTTCTCTGCGTATGTTGCATCTGTAACTTTCCAGTGGTGAGCTGTGAGGACAAGCGCAAGCACGCGTTTTGAAGATGAATCGTGACCAGCTTGTTGGAGGGGACACTTGTGTGCCTGGAGTCGCAGTTCTAAAGTGGGTAATGCAAGAAACTCCTGCCATAGGAAATAAGGTGGTTGCTGGGCGGGTCTAATCTAGTGGGGATTTTCTAAAGAAATTTATAGTTGGTTTATTTTTTGGCTGACTTGTTAATGTACGTTTGTCCCAATACCACCAACACCCATGAGTACTTCAAATCTGACAGAAGATGAAAGTCCTGAAGGTGCCACTATGGTATGAGCAGTATGAGCAGCATCTGCAGAGCAGAGGGATGACTCAAACAAGTGATTCCTGCAGGGAAGAAATGACTTCTATCCTTGCTGTTTTGCGGTAGCCATCTGGCTAGTCAGCATGTGTGTAGCTCAGGGCTAACTAAATAATATGCTTGTTGCCGTTGCGTGTTGTAGGAGGATCTAGGGGTGTAGGGTTGTTCATTCTTGCCTGGGGAGAGAAGTAGCGCAAATCAAAAAAACAGCAACAACCAAGTATAATTAAGTCCAGTGGTTGTTGATAGGGTTGTTCACTTTTGTTTGGCACAACAGCAGATTCTCTTCCTCAGCAGAATCTGGCACAAAGAACTATAGAGAAATGTGTGAAAAACTTCCTGACTTCTAAAATGGAAATTATTTCCTGATGTTTACTGAGAGCCTGTGTTCTTAGTTCTCTCTCCAGCTCATTGCTCAATGCTTGCTTCTGATGGCTGGCACTGCCGCTGCAAGAACTGAAATTTATGCAGGCAGGGCAGGGAACTTTTTTTTTTTAAAAAAAAACAAAACAAAAAAACCCCTCCAAAACAAAACACCCATTAAAAAAAAACCCCAAAGAAACAAAAATCCGAACAAAAAGACCTCCACCCAACAACCAAAATAAGCAAAAAAACAAAAAACCCAGGACCCCCCAAAAGCAAGACATCCCCACCCAAAAATGTATTGGAGAACGGGAAGAGAGTGTATGTACAGAATCGCATCAAGATAATTGTAGCTGTATTTACCTGTACTTAGAGAACTGCCTTCTCAGAGCAGTGCATTGCTGTGTGTAATTTTTCTCTGTTGTGTGAGTTTGTTTTGGTTTTGGTTTTGTTGTTTTTTTTTTTTTTTTTACCCTGCCTAGTAGAAACAAATATTTTGTAATGTCTTACTTGCTTTAACTAATATATAGTATTTTGTGCCAAATTTCTGCAGGTGTGAGCCTATGATGAAGTGTCTGAAAAATGAAAATCAGCCAGAGTGTTCTAAAATACAGTCCGGTGCTTGACACGTGAAGGACTGCCAGGTGGAATTCTTCACATATTTCTGCTAGGCACTGTCCTTTAACCGCAGCATCTTGAGCATATCTTTAGGGATATCAGTACTGCTAGGTAACATTAAGAGTTCAAGTTCCTGCTGTTCTGCTCTGAAGAAAAAACACTTTATGCCTATAAATCAACTTTTTTGGGCAGACCTATTTACCTTATTGATATAACATTAGTTCTGTGGTTGGGGAATCCTTCCACTGCTTGGAAGCATGTAGATGTACCAGGACTAGTGGTAAGTCTTATTCTGCCTTGTGGTAAACACGGTAAACACGCAAGGCGCAGCACACAGTAAACACACAAGGCACAGCATCTCCCACCGTCAGCCCTTAGGGCTCGGATACCTAACGCGGAATGCGTGTGGGCAGGGTGTGCTTGAACGGCTCCTTATTACGCTACAGGTAGGCAGCTCTCTGGTCTGAGACTCGCTGGCTAATCTGTGTAATTATTTTGAGTATTTAAGTATCTTCGGTTAAGTAGCCAGCTTTTCTGCCTTAATAACATCTTATGCAATTGGGCTCTTCCCACGCTTCTTGCCGACTTGAGGCGATGGCACGGTAGAATTTTTAGTGTGCGGAAGAGGTAGGAATGCAAAGGGAGTAGCTGAAAAGGGACTGTGTGCAATTAAGAATATTTTCTTTTGCAAGTCAAAAAATCTTTCTTTTTTATTTCTAAATTTACAGCTTTTTTTTTTTTTTTTTTTTTTTTTTTTTTTTAAGCGTAGTAGGAACAAGCTATGACTCCACTTCAAATTTGCTTCTTTATGATTTTAGTTAAACGGGAATGAGATAATAAAAAAAAAAAGAGAAGTCTGCTTATATTGACATGGCTCTTGGTGACTGTATGAAAATGGAGGCCTGAGGAGTTCCTCTTCTTGCTTTACCTCTGAGTTACCATCTCGCAGAAATGGAGGGGCGAGGGAGGGTTTTGCAGTGGTGAGCGGTGCAGTACAGGCTGTGTTTCCCAGCAGCATTAACCTGAATGCATGTTTGGCCAGAAATGTTATTTTGAGATAGGCTACTTCTGTTCTCTCCTAGCTGACTTCTCCTGCGTTAGTAAATCTCCTGCGCATCCCAAGTGTCTTGAGAAGCGGGTGGAGAAAGCAAGTGTACCTGTCTGTGACTGTTGCTTTTTGACAGGAAAAACATAAACAATTTTCGTGAGAAATGTTTGCTGAGAATGCAGAGCTTTCCTTAGAAAACATCTAGGAATTGAGTTCTAAGCAATAGTCAATTTTCATAGCAACAAAATTGAATCATTGTTAAACTAAAAAAAAAAAAATGCCAATATTGCAAAATTATATGTTAATTTCTTGATTGCCTGCAAAAATGTACTTATCCTTCCAACCTGTGACTGATGGACGGTCTGATTTCATTAGAGCAGGTAATCCTGTGTCATGCATCTCTTGAATGTTCTTTGCAGCAGTTTTTTTAGAGCACTTTGGAAGCAAATTCATTATGAGCTTGTTGTAATAGTTGCACACAGGATAAAGAAATAGCTTATAGGTTTGTTCTGGAAATGATGACTTGACAGTAGCCTCCGGCAGTGGAATTTAGCTATCAATAGTGTGTTAATCCAGTTAAGTAGAGAGCCTTTCATAGGGAAATACGAGTCATATGTTCTAGCGAAATAATTACCTTTAAAGTAATCATGCAACCTGTAAACATTGCCTCTATATTTTTGTGGTTTCTTTTTTTTGACACGATTATGACACAGCAATAACTCCTTATTGAAGTGGTAGCAAATGCAGTAGCTTTGGCTGCTGTTTATTTCAGAACATTCTTATCTAAAGCTGTGTTGCCACATGGGAGTGCTAACTTTGTCAGCTAGTTTTTGCCTGTTCCTGTTTGCTATTTAGAAAATACCAAACATTATGACAAGTGTAATTACACTTGCATTTATACACCACTTTTTAAATCATAGCAAGCTTGCATTGAGACGTGCTGATGCTTTGGAGAAGTTTATGAAGCCAGTGCGCTGTACTTTACCTGCCTGTCAGTTAAGATGTCCCCAGGGGTCAGTTTTCACCATGCAGTTCCCCTGGACACAGTTCAGCTCCCATCCTCTTCCCCTCCTGGGGCTATGGGCAGTGGTTCAACAGTAAAGCAGCGGTTCATGTCGGCTAGAAGGAAGAAGATAGCTGGTTGACTGACTGTTAACTACTGTTGTAACTTCAATTCATAGATGTCAAGTCATAGATTTTTAACATACAGTGAAACAAAGAAACTATGATTTCACTTGTCTCTCATTTCAGTGGGTATACTAGCACCAGTGGGGGATAAGAAATGCACAACACAGTGAGGTATGTGCCTATTCTCTAGAAAAAAGCCTGTTTTCGGTAGCTCTCTTGAAGTTGGTAGAGCTGGCAGCAGAGTGCCTTGTTGAGGTTGCCATGCCATTCTTTATTAAAAGATGGTGCAGTAGAGTCCTTAAACCTTCCAGATGTAAAACATTTGACCTCCATCTTTTTGTTTCAGATGTTTGAGGCTGACAGGTTGTTTTTTTGTTTTTTTGTTTTTTTTTCCCCCCAATGTAACTA
>WHYT01017975.1:147063-175798 GCA_009806455.1 Tetrax tetrax
CCCGACCCCCCCCCCCGCTCTTAGCAGATGAAATCTGTTGATGCTTGTTAGGTTGGTTGGTTGGTGTTTCTGATAGCTCACCATGCTGCTTTGACATTGGAAAGATAATGGCAGTAATCTGCCACAGCTCGTATGGACTGCATGTGAACTGAGACTGAGATCAGGGATATGCAGTTGATAGGGAGTCTATTTTTGTCATGTTTAATATAATAAAAAAAGATTTAAAAAACAGCTCTGGCATCTTTGAGAAGCCTTCACACCAATAGTTTTATAAACCATGTAAACTTGTTTACATCAGGTTTAACTGCAGCAGGTCCATAAATACGCTCCACTATTACGGTTCTAACTTAGGAAGATATATGTGATTATGTCTTATTCTATGGAATTGTGACCACATTTGGGAGAAAACTTAGTAATCATAATGCACTTTATTGCTACAAGATGCTTAATAAGCCCCTAAGCAAACACTGTAATATGACATTGACCATCCTTGGAGAGGATCCTGGTAGCAGAATGTAATGATCTCTGGTTTGGAACAGACTGTCTTGCCTTTTATTTCAGAAAACAGTTTCTTGAGGTCTCTAAGGTAGGTAAAGACCTCTTTCTTTGGTACTTCACCAAAGCAGCTTTTGTCTTTAGGTACTTCACTGTATGAAGACTTGATAAGTCATTGGCTTACTTTTTGTAGACTGTAGTGATTTTTATATTAGATTAAATATCAGATTAAAATTTCTTTCAAGAAATGCAGCTTTTGGGATTTTTTGTCTGCTGGGTTTTGTGTCTTTCACGGTTGATTATTTTTCGTTATTTATGTTTGTAAAAAAAAAAAAATCAATAGTCTTGGATTACAGTACAAGCTGATTTGCCTAAGGGCATTTGCAGTGTCAGAGCCAGAAAATAATAACTAAAAAAATTGTCTATAATTGTCATCTAGTCTAATTCTAAGACTGGTGAAAATATTCTTATTTACCATTATACCTTAATGGACTCTTTTCCCCATAAGGTTATGTTACGAGCCTCTAAGTCCTTTCTGTTTCAGTTTTGATGTAGATCTGATGCTGTTCTTATTTCTAACTGTTTATTCTCAAGAGGTTATTTTTGTATAAGGCTCCAAGTATTCCAGCATCTTGACAATACTTGATAATGGATAATTTTGCCGCTCATGTCCCGGCAGCACCATTAACTTAGGTGTTGTTTATAGCGCCTTTTCAAGGCTGGTTGACAGCAGTTCTCCCTGCATAATTCTAAACAAATTTATAGGTCTGCCTTGGCAGTGGGATTACTGCCAAGGATTTCTTTAAGTGTATTGCTCTGCTTGTGATAGTTTATGCTACCCTATTAATGGATACTATAATTTCTTATTTGTATCTAGTCTATAAAAAGTTGACTCTTTCGTGCTATCAGTCTTAAAATCAAGATTTCACAAGGAAAACAAACAAACCAACCAACAAACTGACTTCAAGGAAATTCATGTTATACAACAATTACAAAAATCCCACAGAGCTGTTGATAATGATCCTGTCTGATTTCACCTATAATCTTTGTCCAATGTCAGTGACCAAAAAGATCTACAAAAACTCCTTGAACATAGAAGTAAAATGCAAAGATTCCCGCATGGATAGAAGCATGTGTGTGGGGGGACTGTTCCTGTTGCAGGTAGCAAACTCGGGACGTTGGAGAAACGGAGCAGTAGTGGGCTGCTTTTGGGAGGCAGTTTTTTTTTCTTTCAAGAAGAGATTTTTCTTTTTTTTTTTTTCCCCTCCCAGTTTTAACTTACGCAAGTTTCACTCACATTGATCTACGCAAGTTTCACTCAGATTGATCTCTTCCTAAAAGTGTAAAACACGATGTAAAAATCCCAGAAAAGGTAATGAGCTTGACTCCAAAGGAAATACTAACTCTACTAGTGAAGGTACTGCAAGGCCAACGTTGGGAGCCTTACTAAAAAGTGATGACATAACGCAGGGCTGGCCTTTGAAAGTTTGTCCTAACAATTTGTGGTATGACAATGTAATCCAAAAATAGTTGGTGGGACTAAGAAAAGCTAACGCTTTGATTTGAGGATATTTTTTTTTTCCTTGGAAAATTCATATATGCAGGAAACAAAACAAGTCTTAATGCCTCACACCTCCAAGGAAATTACAAATACCTCTTTAGAAGAGATTTGTTAACTGAACTTTAGCTTTCATCTTTTCAAAGAGCAGGAGTTCCCAGTAAACCGTGTAGATTCTTACAATACATTATTAGCCTTTAGGGCAGTGTTCATGGTTTGGCCAGAGTTTGTTACATACGAAATAGTCAGACTTCCCAATGGTTTTATTTATGTGATTTTTTTTTTTTTTTTAGTAGCTGGCATTTCAAAGTGATTTTTAGTTGTCATGGTTTGGAAGTTGAAGCTAGGATATATTCTTGACATAGTATGATACTTAGATGGATTATGGATTTTATGTGATTTGTATGTCAGTTCTCAGTTTAGGTCATATTTAAGAGTGCTTCATAATCTTTACTGGTATTCTATTAAGGCATTTTTAATAGTTCAAATGAAAGGATGGTTGTGTTCTTGAAATTACTACTACTATTATTTTTAAAGTTCAGGAAATGTTTATTGCTCCTCACAGTTTGCCAGCAGAGTTTCTTGCAGTGTCTTGTGAAATTCTGTGCAATATTTTCTCTGTACATTGAGAACAGCTGGTCATGAAAATAGCTTGCCTTTGCTTTTTCTCTTGGAGACAAAAATGAAAATATAACACCAGCTGAAGGCACTGAGCAATCGGCGCGCTACAGCCCTTTTTGAGCAGCAGCACTTCTGCAGATGAGGGGAAAGTCCCTGTCTATTTGATCCTTGCTGCTTCTGTGAATATTGTCAACAAGTGTGCCTTTTCCTAACGTGGATATCTGTCTGTCTTGGGAACAGAATGAAGTTTTTAGCCATAAATAATGAGCTATGTGCAATTATTAGTGTCCCGGACTGGACTCAAAGGGCTTACTTGGATGAAAGGCTCCCATTATTATCCAATTACTATCTAGATCCCATTATTATCTTTTTTCTTTGAACTGCACTACCTGTTTTAAATTTTTTTTTTTTTTTTTTTTGCTGCTTGATTAAAAAGAATTCCCAGTGCAATCTGGTTACCCTGATTTCCTCCTCTAGTGTGGTGGTAGAGGGTCTGATTTTTAGTATTAGATACCAGGCAAAAACCACTTTACAAATGAGATCAACATTTATGTTGTGAGAAGAATAAATGGAAAAAAAACCAAACCTACCCTACATTTTAATGCTGGGGTAGACTGTGTTACATTTTTGTATGTAATGTTACTTTAAAAATCTTTTCAAAGCAGAGCTTGCAGAAATGCTGGAGTTCTTTGCTGCAGTCGCATTCCTGTTGCAGCATGTTGTCAGGGTCTGATGTGACATCAATCTGGATGTAATAGATACACAGTTAAGCAGTTTATTTTAGGATCTGAAACTCTTCTAAGAATAAACAGGCTCTCCTTTCAACAGGAAAGGACAAATAAATTAAAATGAGATACCCGGGAAAGAAAAATAGGAAGAAAGCAGAGAGGGAGAAGTAGCTAAGGAGAACAGAAAAGGGAAAAACCAGCAAATTGGTACTGCTGGGGTTAAGGCTGGGGTGAACACGTGAAGGGAGTGTTGTATATGGATTCTTTCAGCGAACTGCAGGGCAGTGGGAAGCAGGTGATGTGACATACTGGAAAGCTGAATTCTTACAGTCTAGCCTGCCAAAATAGACTTGTGTAGTTTTCCTTGCTAGCAGTCTGCAGGTTTAATTCAGTGGGGAGGAAATAGAGAACTTTCAAATTTTCTAATGTAATTTCTTAGTTTTTTCAGAACATTGACAGATGATTTTCCATAGTGGCCCAAGCTTAGGCTCTTCAGTATTTCCCCATGGTTATGTTAGTGGGATCGCTAAACCATGGGTGAGGATGTGACTTGTTTTGGAGGTGTCATATTTACACCAGGGGTCTAATGATAGAAGTTTGTATGGGAAAAACTCACCAGGTCAGCCAGTCAGTTCTTGCCAGTGCATCATAAATCACTACAGCAGTATACAGATTAAAATCAAGGTTGTTGAATGTTGATGCGTACTCTGTGTTGGGTGTATTTTTCTGCATTGTTGTATGGAAGCAACAGATTCCCAAAAAACATTATGCGAGACATATATCTCTTGGGTACGAATCTAGCAGTAAATTTAGAACCTAAAAGGGTTTAAAAATATTTTGTTCACCAAAAGTCTCTACAGTGTAAGCTTGAGAACGCAGATTCAATGTCATGTATGTTAATCCACCTGCCCCAGCTGCTGCTCTGTAGGTTTTCTGTCATAAATTTCTTGTAATGTTTCTATTCTATTTTTTTTTTCATTTAACAGCTGACATAGCTGTTAAGCAACTATATAATACTTTATATCCAAAATGAAATGAATTCTGGTGTTTATTTAGTGAACAGGACATGAATCTCCTGTGTGGAGCTGTGCTGTCAGTACTTGACTTTTTGCTAAACTCTACTTTTTTTTTAATTGTATATGCTTTGAATATTTGAATTTCAAGTAATCAAATGTCACTACTAATCTGATAAAGTTATTTTAAAATGTTAAGTTTTCCTACAATTATTTTGCTTGTTTCTGTTTTAAAATAAAACAACTTTAACGAACTTACTGTCTCTCTCTATCCTGATGTCATGTTGTCAGTGTATGAGTCTTGGTTTGACAATGTTTTTATAATCCAGTATTACTGCATACATTTTCTATAATGCAAATGCTGACTTTTTTCTAAAATGACAAATTCTTTATTTTTCCTTCTGACAAATTTTTAATTGAGGGTGGGATTGTATTGTGGCAACAACTTTCAGTCTACAAGTGAGGCTAATAGACCATGAAAGCCTTAATCCAATACTACATAGAATACTGTTAGGAAGGTAAATAAGATAAACATACTAGTTTGTGTGAATACAGAATTATGTGGAGGTCTGAGAGAGATAAATGACATGACATCGCTCTGCCTTTGAGGAATATTTTTGCTGATTTTTCTTTTTTTCCATGAGCTTTCTGTAATTGAAACAGTGCAATTTTAAGTAAAAATCTCAGTGTGAGTTGCAGAATTTCACCACATTATCACTGTGTGCATCAGCAGTAAAATAAAGTAAATCTTTTCATGATGGACAAGGATGTTAGCAGGTGATACCTTCTCAGGTATCTATGTAGTGTGTTCATTTCCATTGCAGTAGGCCTACCTGAAGAACTGTTGTGCTACAGATGTGTGTTAGAAAATGATTTCAAGTAGTTTCATAGGTTAGCAGACTCTTGGGACTGAGCTGCAGACCTGCAGCAGGCAGGCGTGTTGTTGCCCTGTGATGGAGGGCAAATGATTTTGCAAGCGTTGCTGCAGAATGAAAGGAATTTTCCTTTGTATTTTCAGGGTAGATTTTCCTTTGGTCTTGTTTGGGTTTTGTTTTTTTTTCATAGCTAGTTAATGTAAAGTAATGTATTCTGATTCACATGATTCTTGACATAACAGCCATATCCTTGTGTTCTTTGGTATTTTATCTGAACTATGCTAAAGAAAGAATCCATTTAAATATAAATAAATGAGACTCTCGTGCTGATTAGTGATATCAGAAACTGATACCTTTTTCCAGTGTCTGGTGCGACCCCTTGGTAGGGTCTTCACAGTGGGATCAGGCTGCTTGCTTCTTTAGGACCACTGTGACTTTGTACCCTCAGCCTAGTTGTAGGAGTGTCGTCGTCAGGGATGAAAGCGCAAGAAGCCTTCACACAAAACTGACTTACAAGGCCTTACTATTCTTGATAGGGATGCTACAAGGAAATACTGCCAGGCTTGTTACTCTTTTGTAGAAACTCCCTCTCTGTTCTTCAGCTGGTGTGTTTGCGTGCTGCAAATCCATGCAGACCCTTGTAAAGTTAGAGGTTGATATTCCCACAAAATCAGCAGTAACAAAGGAAAGGATGGGAGGAATTAAGATCTGGCATCTCTGATTTGTGAGGCCTTGAAATTTCCCACATGGTGCTGTTCTCATTTTTCTCTTAGACTTGTTCGGAGCTGAAGCTGATTGTTAGTGTTTAATCCTCTCCTCAAGTGGAGGCCGGTTGGTGGTTGCCACCTGCCCCACTGCTTGATCTTTCACAGTGACCTGTGCTTGCCTTAACTTCTATCTTTGTTGCAAGCAAGATAATTTCAAGCTAGATTTTCTTCAACAATAATCTGGACAATTCACCAGCTCAGCTTGGGTTTTTGTTTTGGCACAAGATTTTGGATGTTTTCATCCAAAGAGAGGAGAAAAAAAACCCCAAAGTAATTGTAGCATATAGGGAGGCACGTCAGGAGCAACACACTGTACGATAGAGACCATCTCATTAAGTTAGGTGCATAGGCTGTTACTGTAGCTCAAGAAGTTAATATGACTGCTTGCAAAACTGCAGAACAAAGAGTGCCAAGGTCTTTCCAGTAAGAGACATGCAGAACAAGAATTTAGACATCTGTGTGCATGTGTGTGTATGCATATGTATATATGTACATATGTATATAGCCGTAATCCGCTGTGCTCAGGGGCAGGATTTGAGAGGCTGCGGACACAACTGTGTACTCTGTAGGAGGCAGGAGATGAGGAAACTCCCCCCTATGAGAAGAAGGCGGTTACTTGTCGCGGGTGCCTTCAGTGTGCCAGCTGAACTGCGCGCTGTATTCAGCCCCATGATGTTGTCGACACGAGCAGAGTCGACAGGAGCAGAGTGTTTACGCCGGGCACGTTCCTCGCTGTGGGCGAGGACAGGGGCCACATCTGTGCATCTCTTGTGACCTTCAGCTCTTTCAAGAATAAAGCACTGCAAGGTGGTTTCACAGTTCAGAGTAAAGCATACAAGTGCAGGTACAAACAAAGGATATTGTCAAAATTCAGTTATCGGTAAGTAACCTCATTTGATGCTTTGAATATTGACACTTTGCTATCCGAAATGTAAATAAAATATATTAAATCACAGACTTTATTTACCAGTAAAGCATCTGAAGAGTTCCTCTGTACACAATTTTTATCATTATCTTGCTACATCAGTATCTACTTTGCTTAATTTTCATGTAATTCAAAAACTGCTTAGCATAATCAAGTACATAAATAAAGTAAGTTGCAGTCTTTCTAAGGAAAAACAGAATGATGAAAATGCGGAAGCATAACATATTCTGGTTTTAGTAAAATCAACATCTCATTTCACTAGAGTTAGCGAGGAAGTGGAAAAGAATCTGTTTAAATCACTTCTTATTTTATTATTCTCGGATGAAAAACATCAAAAAGGAATAACTATTTATTTATTATCTTTAGTACTTCTGAGTGGTAAGAGAAGGTGTACTAGGTTAAAATCTGTGATTACTCTTTCAAAACAAAATTCTTTTTCAGTATCAGGAAAAAGTGCTAGGATAGTTTGCTTGTAATTTTGTTTTATTTGATGAAATGACCTAAGATTTATTTGTTATTTGTCTGTCTTGATGTCCTGTTGTCTTTTTTCCTCCTCCTTCGTTGTGAGCCCTGTGTTCAAATTAACTCTTTTTGCAGTGATTGCTTCTTTTTGTAAGTAGTTACATATTTGGGCTACGCTCTCCAAAAGATTTTAAAATCCTATCTCCTTCTCGACGTCAGAGCACAGTTCAACTTTAAGCCAGCAGCTGCATGTCAGTCTTGTTTATTGTATAAAACAGTGGAAGGCTGTGGTGTTAAGTAGGTCTTCTCTAGCTGTTGAACGTTGCATAGTTCTATGAAAAAATTTATTATGCTAAAATATAAGTTTTTTTCTACTAGGAAATGAGAATTCCTTTTGTGCGGCACTGTGGACACCACCACAGCAGTCCTGTGGCAGCAGAAGTTTGCAGGAGATGAAGTGACTCATTTCCTCCTGTCTTGGCTATCGCTTGCCACATGAGGCTCTGGTAGTCCACCGAACTCCGTCAAAGGAGAGGTGAAATTATGAATGAGGGGATAACTTCTCGTATCTTCTTGAACATATTTGTTCTCCCTGTGTTTTGTGATATATGGTGACGTAGCCCTGAATTGCAAAGCGGTATTTTTTATTCTTTTGTGCCACCTCAAAGACACAAGTGCCCCTATCCAGCTTAACGTTTCTAGAGTCTGCTTCTGAGTGCTTACTTTTTTGCTTTCAGTTTAAATCCTCTTACCTTCTTAGAGTTTAAAAAACGAAACAAAACAACAAAAAAATCAGAATTTGCTGGTTGTGTACTTCCTAATGCCTAATTGTAACAAAGTTAAAAAAACACTAGAAAACTGTACCAGAATAGCCAGGATTGTAAATGTAATCTGTAATCAGTTCTGCATTATAGATTTACAGCAACAATCCTTTCAAAGGATAGGGAGGGAGGCTCGTTGTCTGACAGAATGTGTACCATACTTGCATTTCAAAGACAAAATATACGTTAACGCGCGAAACTGCCAGTCTAACATCTCAGTGGGCTTAAAAGCAAGAGACAATTCAACTGCGGAAGTGTTGTTAAAAAATTCACTCAAGTGAGCATCGTATCTGTAATACAACTTTTGTAAATACTTCTATAAATTTTATTTACATAATTGTTATTCTAGCAAGTTGACATTATGAATAAAAATTATTCTGACCATGAATAAGATTGTAGACACTTTTCGTTTGGATCAAGGGATTTGCTTCAGTAGCTGTTATCTTTGTGCAACAATAGTGGTTTTATAGTGTGTAGGCAATGAGAGCTACGTATGCTATCAGATCCATGGTCTATGCATTCTTGTATTTTGTCACTGGGGACAAAACCTGCATAGCAGAAGGTTGCACTTCAATGTCTTCTCATGCAAGTTTTTTCCAGCTCTATAGAGTTGTTGGTCGTTTTTATTGTATGTTGCTATGAACCTTACTGTTTAATCTTGAACTGTTGTGGATATTTTTTCTGTCAGTTCATTCATAAATACTCTTAGTATTTTTTACCTCAACGATGGCCCATGGTTCAAAGACTAATTGTGTTCTGGCTTAAAAAAACCCCACTTTTATATTTATTTCAGTTTCAAAGGGAGTGGGGAATTCCTTGGTCTTCTATAGTGAGGTAGAACATTAGAAACACCTGATTGCTTCTCTTCCATTATTTTATGTATAATTTGAGTAATGTTACTGATCATTCATTCTTCTCTGAAACTTTATAGTTCTGACCAGGATTTCTCCTTGTACCTAAGTCTCTTCAAGTCTTTAATTTATATTGTCCTTCTCTGCGTCTTTTCTATTTGATGTATCCTTTTTCAGATGGGGGTGACCAAAACTGAACACAGAATTCAAAAGTGAACACACACTATTCAAGGTGAGGGAATATCACTAGTTTTATTTAAGGCATAATAATTTTAATATATCTTTGTCCTTTAAAAAGAAATACTGATACCTTGATTATTTTTGCTCCTAATTGTAAGACATTTTTCTCAAGTAATCTGTAAAGTTGTCTAGATTTTTTTTTTTGTTGGCAAGTTGGTTAATGTATAACCTATTAATTCTTATGGGTAATTAATTAATGACTGAATAATGTACATTAATTTTCACTATGGTTTACTATACAACACGTAAGTTCTACTGCCTTTCATTGTGTTGATCTAATTGCATCTTTGAAATTCCTTCTGAAGTCCATCACGAATGTACTAGAGAACGAAGTGTTCTTTATATCCTTCATCATCCACAAATTTTGTCATTACACGGTTCATTCCCATTGCGTCCTTCAGATTACTGAAGTGTACTTGCCTGTGGATTTTTTTTCTGATTACTGCCACCTTGATTTGGATCCCTCTAGCCTAGAATCTTTTCTATGTTCTTGCAGATCTCTTAGAAAGGTTCGCACTTCTCCACATTAATAATAAAGATTTATAGTTGAAGAAAATGAATTGTATGTGAGAATACTCATTAGAATGCTCATTATCATCTCTCATTAACTTCACTGTATCAGATTCTTCTTTTAGGTCTCATTTCTCAAGAAGAAGAGTTACACATCTCACAACCCTCATCTGCTTATTCCTTTCATAAAGTAAATGCTTGCATTATGCTAGTAATGGTGGTGGGCAGGGAGGGAGTGTTATTCTTATGTTTGTAATCTCTTTTGACTTTAACTCTTGCAAATTGGATTAGTTTACATGAGTTCTCTTGATCCGTGGGATGGCTTTGAACGGGTCATTAATAAAAAAGGATAAACATCCTACCCTTTTGATGACTTTGCATTAGTATTCGTTATAATGATGACAGTATCTTGTATCCTGAGCAGGTGAAGTACTGGGCATTGTTGCAGTGAAACTGGTAAATAAGGGCAGTAATGTTTGGCTTAGAAGAGAAGAGTATGCATTTCGTGTTGCCTGCTCATATTAGAAATGTTGGCTGCATTTACCTTCAACTGTATGAATATACAGAAGCTGAAAATCATGGAGAGACAGTATTAAAATTCTTATTCAGTATGTTTAAAATTGCAAAGTCAAAATGACTTGATAAGGCTTATATGCCTATTTGTGAGGAATTTTACTGCAAAACCTTTAATGAAAAGGTAACACTGCCAAGAATGTACCAGCATTCCCAACGTCCAGCATCCTTGGAGTTGGCAGTAGCAGCTGGGGAGAGGAAGTAGCTCCATGTTCCTCATATGACAGTTACCTTCAGCATCTGGCATGGACACTGGTAGAGGTGGTGGCTAAAGGTTTTGGTTTTGGAGAGAAATCCCATGGATGTGTTGAAAAGAGTGGGAGACATGAGGGGAGGAAGGCTATTTATATATTCTTCTCTCATCTGGAGAGTGGCAACCTGGTGGTCAATAAATAAAACAGTGACATGTGGGAGACAGTAGATACATTGACCCTTTCATACTGCCAGAAGAGAAATAGAAATAAAAATTACTCAGTCTTTAATCTTGTTTCCTTGATCTGTGAGTGGAGTACATATAATTGTTATAGGACCTTCAGTGGGAACATACCTGAGACGTTAGTCATGCATTCAGCAGAATTTTTCATAAGGTCAGCAGTTCCAGGAAGCTGCTGGTTTTTATTGTTTTACGCAGTTCTTCAGTTGTTTTTTGTTATGTACGTTACCTGTTGACTTTTAGCTTTTTTATTTTATTCTAAATTGTATTTCTGACTGAAGACTTCTAGGTAGCGATCACTTGAAAAGACTTCTTACAATTTTTGTCATAATTTTTTTAGTAGGACTAATTCTTGCTCTTTATTCTTTGTTCCCCAGGGTAAAGGTTGGAAGGATTTTTCTGCTACTATCCTAAGGTTTTGATTTTTGTGTAGTTTTTGCTTGTATGCTTGGTTTTTAAACATCCCTCGAGGAATTTTTCACTTTTCTTCAAATGTGCTTATTTTGTGCTTCATTCTAAGCTGGCTAACATGCTGAAGCTAAATTATTTTATAAAATGTTCTGGTCTTTAAGCAAGTTAACAGAACAAATTGTAGTAACACCGCATTTCAAATTCTAAGTGAAGTTTTCTGTTAATGTTTTTAATTAATGTTTAAGTAATATTGATAAGAAATTAGTGTTTAATTAACATTGATAAGAAGGAAACAGATACTCTTTCTGTACAATGCAGCTTTTCATTTAAATACATTTAAGTAAGATTTGGTATCCTTAAGAAGTTTAGAAAATTCTCGTGTTCTCCTTGGATATCTTGGTAACAGATGCTGTTGACTAAGTTGAGGACTGCAGTAGCTTCATGTGCACTGAGCATCTTGTCATCTGCAGTCGATACCAAGCAGTAGTGTGTGTGGTGGTGTTTTGAGTGAGAGAAGTCCTACGTTACAGGGTTTTTTTTGAGTAATCTGATTTTAAAGTGACTGTGCTGGGACATCTGGAGTTCCTACCACTTAATTTAATGTCTATGGTTGTAGTTAGGAATAAGTTATATGTAAAAATGTTTCTTACATGAAAAAAGAGCTGTGGATCATCTTAAAAAACCAACAACTGAAGAATGACTCCCTCCTCTTTAACCCTTTCCTCCCCAATTGTCCAAACAGATTTTTAACTGGAAGTTTGAAAGGAGGAGAGAGTTTAAAAAGGTGCTTTTGAATATACCATTAATGAACTGTTTTCTTTTATCAAAAATATTTGAGATGGTTAAAACCAATCTAAACATAATCAAACCCAATATAAGTTCTCTCATAACTTTGTCTGCTGTGGGGGAGTTGCTCCATTTTGAGGACCAGCATGAGGCTGTGGTAGGAGACTTTTACTGGTATCACAGAACTACCTGGTACCCATGAAATGACAGATTACTATATTGTGAAATATAGTAAATGTTCTTTTTTTGGTCATCGTATCTACCCTTATCCTTCTTTTATTTGCAATCCTATCCCTCAAAAGAGATGAGCGACAGACTGACTGACTGTGGCTATTTTTATACGGTGCGCATATTAACCATTGAGTAAATGTAAGAGGTTTTAAAGAGCTTATTTTAGCAGAAGCATTTGTTAAAGCCCCTATATCCATAGGCTGTGTGCATATTCATTAACTATTCAGGGCTGTAACATAATACAACAAAAGGAAGCATATTTTAACAGAGATCGGTAACAACCGTATGCAGGCTGGCACCCAGCCAGCGGCTGAAGGCAGAGTTTCTTATGGCTATTTCTAGTCCTGCGGCATCTAGATAGATTAAATTTATTTCTCAGATAACGAAACTAGCTAATACTTACCGCAGTCTCCATGATCCCACATTACAAAAATACATTATGTTTGATCCCTAGAAGTTTATTGTAATCAAATCTTTGAAGGCAGTGGAAAACTAGGCCTCTCCAGTTTCACTGCCAGTGTGACAAGATTTATCCTTCACATAATCGCATCTGAAACAGTTTGTTTCAGATGGGAAGAACTAAAGCGCTGGCATGAATGGAAAGTGCATTTATATTTAACAGAATATCCTGTCCCATAGACTTTCTTATCTGTGGAAAGTCTCGGATTTTCCCCATCGGGGAAGCCCAGGCGGTTTCACTGGTCAGCGACGGGCATGGTGTCAGGAGTCCTTCCTGGCAGTGAACGTGTGTCCTTGGAGCTTGGAGCACATCTACGTGCAGCTTCTGCCACCTACTCCTTGTGAAAAGGGATGGAGATACTTCAGCTCTTGGGCTACTGTGTAGCAACAAACCAGCTTCTCTGTCCCAGTGTAGCATGAAAATAGGAACTTGTTCCCAGTCCAGTACATTTGGGTGAATTAAACAATATTTTGATGAAGGTGAGCATGAGAGGAGAAGATAAATGAGATCGGTAGGAATTTACTGTGGTCAGAGATTCCATTTTCTATGTGGAATGTCAATATGATACACCAGCATGTGCTGACATATAAGATTTTTAAGCTTTTCCACAGGTGAGAACTCAGGATTTTCCTCACCAGTGTGTTACTTGGTTAGTTGAAGGCTACTGTTCAGCCCAGCTGCAATGGGAATTACTGGTAGTTTTAACCACCTTCCTGCTGTTCTGTGGCGTGTTAAGCTAACAACAGATTGTCTGGTTTAAAAGTAAATCACTCTATAGTGTGATGCTTTAAATAATACTTTATGTTTCCAGGCCTCTCTCTATTAGCATGCAGATATATTTTAGTTCTTTTTCTTTCTTTTTTGATAGCTTGAATGAACTGGGAGGGAGGGTTTAGAAGGAACAAATGCAATTAAAATCTTGTGAGATACTTGAGGCTTGTTCTACGTGAACAGAAATGTTAAAAGCCCCTTTAGCAGCTGTGTCAACACCAATTTTTCTGGTTCTTGAGGTGATTTAAAAATTCATCACACTGAACTGATGCGAGTGCATTAAGGATGTGCAGTTTTATAATTAAATTGATATTTTAAATAGCTTTAAATGTAGTTTCAGTCGGGAAGTGTGCAAGTGTATTTTCAGAGAAAATTTTTTGTTTATTTTTGAGATAAATGACTGTATTGTGTTTAGAGTGTAGTTATAAGCATATGACATTTCATTTGGGAAATACCGGAGGAAAAGCAAAAATGTTGAATCAATGACATTCTGTTTTTCAGGCACATCAATTATTTTGATGTACATAGGAAACTGGTACTTGTAGGAAAAAAACATCTTGGAGCTGTAAAATTTTACCACTGATCATGTAGATAAAGAAAAATGCCATTTCTGATGTTACAATTTTATTGAAATAATTAGCCTATATTTTCAAATTATGGATTTCGGGGTGGGTTTTTTTTGTTTTTTTGTTTTTTTTTTTTTTTTTTTTTTTTTTTTTTTTTTTTTTTTTTTTTTGTCATGTTGGATTATTGAATTACCTTTTTTCCCTAAGGAAAAAATTCAGTAACCATGTTTGATTTGCAGAGCACCAGAGATCATACTGGGATTGCCGTTTTGTGAAGCCATAGACATGTGGTCGTTAGGGTGTGTGATTGCAGAGCTGTTTCTTGGATGGCCACTGTACCCAGGAGCACTGGAATATGACCAGGTAGTAGAATAAATTTTGCAAGCATATGCACACTCTCTACAACTTAAGAATTTCAGATCATTAATTTTGAATGTTAATAACATCCCTTATTAAGTAGTATTTCTTCAAGTCTGCTCAATGCTTTTAATTTAGTCCTGTTGATTGTCCTAGAAACATATAAATCCTGTTTCTAGATCAAGCTATATATTGTGCTGCTTTTCTGAATCAAAGTTAAATTTGTCCTTTTCTTCCCCACCCCACTCATCTTGCAAAATAAATGTTAGTGTTGAAGCTGCTTTTTCTGATGGAAACTAAAGTTTACGGCCATCATTTCATTGTAATCTCTCTCTCACTTGCCGTGAACGAGGGTGACTCTGGAATGTCTATTCAGATGTCAGGATTAGTTGCCTTCGGAATACTTCCTGATGCTTTCTGGAAATCCAGCATAGCCCAAAGATTTGAGAGCCTGTACTTCATGCGGAGTGAGAATCAACTGTTGCAGTAATACTTGTGTATATGCAATGGTAAAGCTTGAAGCTGTTGAAGCTGTGCCTTTGCTTTCTTGGAGTTTTTGGCTACTGACACCATTGGCATTAGTGAGCTGACTTAAAAAAAAAAAAGTTGTTTCTGGTGAAAGATGTAGAACATTTTCTGTCTAAAACACTTAAGAGAGAGAAGTCTTTAATTTTCTAGTGTAATGTTGAAATTTGGAAGGAATGTAATCAGCATTCTGACAATCCCCACCTGGTTTTGAACTTTGAAAGTGAAGAAATCTCCTAAAAATGCCAGATGTAGCAGCACTGGCTTGTTATTAGCTTCTACATCTTTGATTCAACATGCAGTTTAGGGGCGGTTCCTCCAGCATGTTGTTTAGATTATTCAAGTCCTGATCTTCATGCAGTGGGCTTTTGGTTCCCTGTGCTTACACATCAGACCTACTTTTCTAAAAATCCTTTTGTTAAAACCACTGTGAGGGGATATATTGATTTTTGTGTTGATTTTGGTAACATTTCATATTTCAGTTTCCTTCATTTACACAAAATTCAGTGTTTCATGGGTAGGAAGTAAGCTATGACTGGAACATGGGCTGAGGCCTTGATGCATTTAGAGGGGTGCAGCAGGGTATTGCTGTTAAAATGGAGAACGAAAGAGGAAACAACTAACAACCATATGATTTATTATGTTATTTAAGGAAAAAGTGAAGACATCTGTTTTGCTGTTAAGTAGCTGTTAAAAGGGATGCTGCTGTGTGTGAGGAAGGAGCTGTAAGCCCAGTTCACAGTCTTCTGGTCATGATCTCACGTGTAGGCAGATGCTGCTTCTGGATGTGGAACGTGGCTTTGAACCACATCTCCAATCCCTTATGATGCAGTAGGGATTTGAATGGTGGAGAATGCTGCCCATGTCCCGATTCTTTCCTCAAATTAACTTGTGCTTTGTCCTGATGGCAGCAGCCCAGACTGTTAATTAACGTGTGCCAACGGGCTTACGTAGCTGTGAGCCTCTGACTTTTGTACAGAGAACAGCAATAGTGTGAAGCTCAGTCTCACGATTATGAGGATGTTTTTTCAGAATAATATGGAGTCTCATTTGAAGAGAAAGGACCTTCTTTCCCCATCTTGTTGTATATGAAACCCAGGCAGATGAAGGCAGATTAGTCAGTGGCAGAGTGCCTGCCTTCATAGTGCTCGTTGGCTCATCTTTTCTCAGTTTTAGAGAGCCAAATCCTTATGACAGCGTATTCCTGTTGCTTGTTCCTTGCCTTTGTAAGCCCAGGGCCGACATGGCTCGACTTCTAGATACTGCCAGACACTGCAAGTAAACAGCATTGTCACCAGTGAGAGCCACCTTCCAAGCTGCTGTACTTCATCCAAAGGACTACATGGATTAGGCGTTAATCTTGATGCCTGTAAGATTTTTTGCTTGCTTTACAAGCGAATACTGAGTTTAAAAGACAATTAGTTACAGACAGACATATCATTCAAGTTTGCTCGAAGCGTCAGTTAATAACGCATCTAGCAGCTTCTCTGGTCCTCATGTCAGAGAAGTCCTGGTGGAAGAGGAGCCGTAGCCTCCTCTACACCAGCAGAAATTACCTTACTTCAGTCAGGTTTGTTGTGCTCAGACAAGCCTGCAAATCTTCCTTTAGAGAAATTTGATTCAGAGATGACTCCCAAGAAAATTCCTTTCCTTCTGCTACGTGGTGCGTGTCACCGAATAAACAGGCAAGGGCTCTGTGCCGCATTTATCCTGTCTCCCTGACATGTGGCAACCAACATGCTAGCCCTTGGAAGGAAGCTTTTAGTTATGATGTTCATTTGTGATTATATCTAGTAACAGCTGTACTTCTCAGTGGAAAATAGCCATGTCTTCTGAGCTTTAATACTCATTAAAACCAGACACAGGTGCTTAACTGCTAAATTTTTGAATAAATGCATTGTCTTTCCCTCCCTAATTTGTTGGAAAACAACTAAATGATGTAGAAAGAGTTCTGGTCACTGTGGGATCTCTTTATTCCCTGATGTAGGGAATTGTGGAGGGTACCAAATACCAAGTTTGGCAGCATTGCATTTAATTCCTCCCACTTTGGGCTGTCACTTGTATCTCATGTGGTGGTTTAGCGTGGATCACCACTCACCTTCTCACTCACCCTCCCCCTAACCAGTGGGATGGGGTAGACAAATTGGAAAGAAAGGAAAACTCGTGGGTTGAGATAAAAACAGTTTACTAAAAATACTAAAAACTACAAAAATAACAGAATTTAAGGATATTATATATACAAAATATACAAAATGAACAATGTACGATTTCTTACCACCCGATGTCCGAATGACTGATGCAGCCCGTCCTGAGCAGCGATCACGGAAATAACACCGAGCAGCAAGCAAAGAGGGAAGAGCGAGCTAGTAAGGTAGAGGGAACAATGCCAGCAAGCAAGAGAGAGGCAGAAGCCTTGGGTGTACCTTTTCTCTCTACACTCCATCAGGTTTTCTCTTCTCAGGTGCTCCTAGCTCTCAAGTCCTCTGTCTTCCGTTGAATTCTTCTTCTCATCTCCCAGTTTCTGGTTCTGTATATTTCACTGCTCTGTCCTTTTGGTTTGTTTTTTTTTTTTTTTTTCCCTTTTCCTCCATTCTCTCTTGTTCCCCAGTTGCTCCATTTTTTCCAGGGGCTGGCCCACACCAGCAGCCCTTTTATGGAGCCGTGCAACCTGGGACCCTGCCCGATGCTCTTCAGCCCTTACTCCTCTCAGACTTTGGCCCTGGCTGCTGGAATCTGTACTCCCTCCATCTTGGCCTGCAACAAGCTCAGTTTTCAATTATTGCCAATTATTCATCCAGTTTGTCTTTCTTGAAGGTGTTTTTTTAGTTTTTAAAGTAGTATTACTTCTGGGATAACTCCCCCCTTGTACAGTGAGTTAAGATTGCGTGCACGATAATTAAACACACATCATAATGTGTAGTTCCAACAGATTTCTAGTGAAGCCTTTGAATCTCAACTATTTTATAGAATAACTTATATCATCAACTATAAGAAAGGTAGTGCGAAGTGCATAGTAAATTATATTCTAAAATAAATGCATGTTAATCATTTCAGAGGAACAGAGCATCTGACCGTTTCAGCCATGAAGCTAGTCTATTCCCATCACATTCAGCAGCAGATTTTCTGAGAGGACAGTGTTTTTTGCTGGATGCCTAGAGGTTTTATGATTGTGCTCACTTTCTAAGTGGAATATTTGCTCGAAATGGAGGTGTGTCAGATGTGTAAAAGACTGATACATTGGAAACAGCAAATGAGAAGGATGTTTATTGTGTTGTATAATGAGAGTATGTCAAAATTCACCAGACTGGAAGCAAAGCACTCTTACTAATCTTGCTGTTTAGAATTAAAACATTAAATTTAGGATTTGAATGGCTTGAGGAGTTAATGACAGCCACTCTCCCCAGCTCCTCATTTCTGTGACCAAACTTTAAAAGCTTGCTTATATAGGTCACTTCAGAGGTTTGTTTATGTATGGCTTTCTCTGAGAGATGGAGAGACCAGTATCAAGCGCTCAGTGTTAGTTTTCTGTCCTATGTAGGATGTAGTTGTCGAACTACAGTACTCTGACAGCGGTTTTTAAAAATAAAATTACAAATTTTTAACTGTGTGGATCAGATTTTGAAAATCAGAGGTAAATTATTTCCCATGTGATTTTTTTTTTTTTTTTTTTTTTTTTTTTTTTTTTTTTTTCTTCCTCAGATTCGTTACATTTCACAGACTCAAGGTTTGCCAGGAGAGCAGTTGTTAAGCATGGGAACGAAAACTGCAAGATTTTTCTGTAGAGAAACAGACGCACCATATTCTAGTTGGAGATTAAAGGTAAACAGCATAATATAGTAGAAAACAGCATATTATTTTGTGAGCAGAGGAGCCAGACAAGCCAAGATTCACTATGATATTGTTAGTTCCCGTCCACACCTCCTGTAATTTTTATCAGTCCCCCTCCATATCCCTTCCATTTTTCCCATTCCCCAAAACCAGTGCTCCGAGCTCATGGCTGCATTCCAGAGCTGTCAGGCTGTGTGGTGGCTGGGCGGCCAGTGCACGGGTGCCAGGTGGAGAGAGAGCATTGAATTCAAATTAAGCCACCTTGTATCTCCAGAGGTACTAAATAAGGTACTTCTTTCTCCTGCTCAGTCACTGCTTTTCATTTCACTTTAAGGAATTTGTCTCTGATGCCCAAGCTGCTCTGTCAAAATTTGTTCAAAACTGGCTTGAGGACCAGAAGTTCCTAGGAGTAAGGAGATTAAGAAACAATATGACTTGTGTACAGCTCATTTCCTTCAGATCTCCTGCTAAAAGAGTCTTTGTTGGCTGAAAGCTGCAATACAATGAAAGCAGACGAAATAAAAAAAATGCACTTTTATGATCTGCACACCTCCTTTCTCTCTAAGCAACATTATTGCGTGCTTTCCATAAGCAGAGCTTTAACTTCCGGTGCAAATATATATTTTTTTTAAATTGTACTACTTCATGGCACCGCTTCACCGAATTTACGGAGGACTCAGGGAGTCAGGAAACAGTTACAGTTGACATAAAACTTGTGCAGTAACAAACAGCTGAGGAGCTCAAAGCACAAATTGCGTAACTCTCCACAGTAACTTGGTAAATCCCCGGCTCGAGTTGGGCCCAGTGGCTGGGGCCAGTGCCGCCCTGCTGTAATGCTGCTGGGTCGGGTTATGTAAGGATTCTCTGATTACACTGTCCTGATTATTCCAGTTTTCTGTTTTTTTCGGGCAGTTGATCGTTAGGTGACAGTTTACCTCCAGCTTCTCTGTATCCGAGAACCTAAATGAGTCCGTAATTTGAACAGCCCTCCCCGTTTTCAGAAGCTGTTACCCTGCAGAGGTCAGACTGAGTGCTGTTTTGGGGGAAGAATGGAGTTTTGGTATGGACCGTTGGTTATTACCTGCAGTTTTTGTCAAAGTTAATTTTGGAAACTTTTCTGTAATCCATGAGTTTTTTGTTTTTTGTTTTTTGTTTTTTTTTTTCCCCTGCGGTCCTACTTTACCTCCTGCAACACCAGCCCACTGTTGCTGCCTGTGTTGGAGGAGAAAAATTGTAGCAGAAAATGGTATTCCAGCTCATAAATCACTGATGGGTGATCGCATTCATTCTCTAGAATTTAATTGTTTGTTTCGTACTTGAATACTTAAAGTACACCAACTGTTGTGTATGTGCAGGAATAGGAGTATAAAAATCACAGGAGAAAAGAGAAAGCAAAGAGAAATTGAACACTCTGCCTGGTTTTTGTTTTATTTTTTCACAGTGATACAGTGTTGCTGCTGTTTGGAGTTCAAGGTCTTGAGTTTGAGGAAAGGGGTAAAATACAAGGGATTGAAAATCTATGATATATAAAAATATAAGCATGCAGGAGAGTTTCATTGAACAGCTTTTTGCTAGTCTTCCAGTACTACTTGTGTGCTTTACAAACCATCTGTTGTAATCCAATACTGTGAGCAGTCAGATGTGAAATTTAGTAAGTTTTGTATTTTGATTTAAAAAATTAAAGTAGTCAGCAAAGCAGCATACTGATATACAATTGAAATATTATTACTTTTTTTAAATTTTTTTTTTAGGTCAATAAATATGTAAAGTCACTTTGTAGCTGTAAGTGACTTTTATTGTCAACTTCTAAACTCAACTTTCCTTTTCTTTTTTGAGACATTGGAGGAGCATGAGGCAGAGACGGGTATGAAGTCTAAAGAGGCCAGGAAGTATATTTTCAACAGTTTGGATGATATAGTGCATGTGAGTATTACAGCATTCATTCTTTGCAAAAGGAATGTGTGGGAATGAATGGTGATTTAAAAACTTTTTACTAGTAAACACCTTTTAAAATATTATTGATTGTGTATCAGTCACATCCATTCTTCTCTGCATATGTTGCTCTGTGGAAAATGTATAGCTGTGTCAGCCCTTTGGGCTTTTTATAAAGATCTTCCTTTGTTATTTCTTGTGTTAAACAATGGTACTTGTCCTTATGGTGGGGGAACCCTTTAATTTTATCTATAATGTATACTTTCTCTTCTACCTTATCTGCCATTCTGCATAAAAAAAAGAATGCATGTGAATTCCGTTATCTTAGCTCTATTATTTCCGGTATAATTCTGCTGTCTTAAATATATAATTCTCAGTATAATGATTTTTTTTTCCTTTAAAAAAAACCAAAAACTGTTTCTGCACTTTTCTTTAGCTTAATAACTCTCTAATCAAGATCAAAAGGAAATTTTTCATTCTCTTCCAGGTCCTGAAAAGAAAATAAAATATTTTTTTTCAAGGTTGACATTAGTACATGTTTGAAATTGTTTTTTGAAGATTACTTCTGTAGTTTAAGTTAGACTATATAAAGATCTTTATCCCAAGCCTTACTTTTAAAATTCCAAGTCCCAGACTGGAATAAAGCCTCTGGGGGTTTTTGGCTGGGGAGAGTGCAAGGTGAGTAGTGTTTGTGCAGAATAAAGTCAGCAGTTCCAAGCCAACCATACATGGATAAGCTAGCAAATTCACTGTGCCCCACGTGGCAGAATCATTGAATATTAGTACTTTTAGGAGAAAGCAATAACAGAAAGAGTTAAATCAATATGCGTGTCTTCTATCTGACGGTTTTGTTCAATGCCAGGTGAACATGGTGATGGATTTGGAAGGAAGTGACCTATTGGCAGAGAAGGCAGATAGGAGGGAATTTGTCAGTCTATTGAAGAAAATGCTGCTGATCGACGCTGATTTGAGAATCACTCCAGCTGAGACCCTGAACCATTCTTTTGTTACCATGAAGCACCTCCTTGATTTTCCTCATAGCAACCAGTATGTAACACGTAAAAATTATTTTTTTATAATGTCTATTTAGTGATCCATATGTATAATAGTGTTATTTCATCTGCTATCAGAGAAAAAAATATTTCATCAGTTTTGTAACATTCTAGAGAATTCTTTTAAGCGCTTGCAATACTAGATGCATCTACTTGGTCAAGCGAACTGTTTGAATAACTTGTTTTTTGTTTTAGAAGTAATATTTAGAGCAATAGATTTTTAAGTTATCATTTGTAAGCCTGGCTGATAAAATTCCAACACCGCAGAAACTTGGGCTTGATTTTTAGAAGTATAAAGAGCCTTAGTTCTTGTCAGTCATTGAGAGCTAGGGTAGACATTTCCTCTTGAGGTGACAGTCTCAGATACATTCTTTTATGCATTAGTTAATATGGAATATATTGGAAGTTTTCTTGCAGTTCTGAAATTGTGTATTTCACTGTGGGTTTCCTAAAGTGCAAGCATTTCAGTGAAATAAAGAGCTTTCCATTGATTTAGCGGACTATCTTTCCTGCAAGCATGCAGTTGTTAGAAAACAATGTTAGATGTCAGGAGCAGGAAATGGCAGTATTTTTCTTGATTTTAAAATATACATTACAAAGGCTTGACATGAACATAGAATAGCAGTATTCTTTTTTTCTACTTCTCTATATGATGCTGTTCGTGAAACTGCGAATTGTAGGCTTTGAAATATTTTTTTTTCCCTAGTTCTGTGGAATTGTTTATATACATGTATCAACATGAAATTCTAATTAAAGCAACTTATTTTCTGGTTTTGATAGAGTGAAATCCTGTTTTCATATCATGGACGTTTGCAAATGCAGATCAAATTTGTATGACATAAGTAATCGCAATAAAACATCGCTTATGAGACCAGTTGCTTCAGGCAGCGCAACTAATCTGACTGCGAGCTTCACCAAGATTGGTCCAGTAAGAAGTCAGGTAAAATCTTTTTTTTTTTTTTTTTAAATTCAGTTAATGCAATTTCTGTAATTAATTTCATAACTGAAAAAAAGTACATCTGGTAAGGGACAAAATCTTCTATCTTTTACTCTCACTTTTTCCTACTATTTTCTTGAACAAACAAACCGTTTAGAATTCAGCATGTTTCAAACTGAAGTTACAAACTGGGATTGCCGTAGCAGAGCTGTGCTGTATCGTAGTGCCCTCCGGTGGCCAAACGGGACTGCTGACTGTGACGTGTACTTCAAATTTTAATTTCTTTAAGTTATTTTAGCTGTTTGTTATATAAGCTGGTGGGACAAGCGCAAGAGGGATTTAGATGCAGCGTTATAATGTTGCCTGTGTTGAATCTGTTCCCACAGGTATTAACTACATCTGCCCATTCAGTTTTGCACCAAGGGATACCACTGCAGGCAGGAACTGCTCAGTTTGGGTGCAGTGATGTTTTTCAACAGGCGTTGATTATATGTCCTCCGACTATTCAAGGTATGTTTAACTGTAATTGTTACAGTTCCTGAAATATGAGGGTTACTGTCTGTTAGCAGTATTTGAGTTTTCTATCATATCTACTTATGTCATTAAAAAAATAGCATGTGAGCCAGATCCAGATACATCATGCCTTTCTGAAAGAAATAGCAAATGAGCATCTGCAGAAAGTGATTTAAGCAATCCAGAGCCCATCTTCATACAGCACACACATACATACATACATATATATATATATATGTATTTATCCAAGAGATACACACACACACACACACACACACACACACACACACACACACACATATATATATGTATCTTGGATAAAACAGAGGGACACAGTATGGAAGCTGAAGCAAGAAAGGAGGGTATTCCGAAATAGAATTTGAGAGGAAATAAGAAAAATTAGGAGAATGTAAGTGTTGTAGTGGATTTTTTGGTGGTGCATTTTTGTCTCTTTTTTTTGGTGGTGTTGTGTGTTGAGGTTTTTTTTGTTTGTTTGGAATTTTTTTTCTGTTTTTTTTTTTTGTTTGTTTGTTTGTTTTGGTTTTTTTTTTTTTTCCCCTACCTACATCTCTAGGGTATCCTAAGGATAGGGATAAGAAAATATAACCATTCTTGTAATAAATCTGTCTGGATAATAAAGTTGGTTTTTTTTTTTAATTGAACTTCCAAGTGAATGTTTAAGAAAACATCTGGAAACCCGGGGCTTCATTTAAAGATGCAGCTGCCCTATGTAAGCACTGTCACATTTACTGTCCTGTAGTTATAATGTTAGATAGAACTGCCTCAGCTTTCTGATGGTTGCAAAACACGTAACTAAATCTTTGAGAACATTGATTGTATCGTGCTGTAAGGAGGGAACTCCTGAGTTGGCTCAACTCTCCTGTATTACAAAGGATAAGTTTGTTTTAAGCATACAGTTTTGTATTTATCAAAAGAAATAATTTGCTGAAGGTTCAGTTATCAGAAACATTTAGAAGACTGTGAGGTGAAAATGCTAGCACAGAAGAATTTCCGCAGTGTAGAAAATACCAAATAAGGATGTGCATTTGTAGAAGGATACACTGTAATGCAGTTGAACTCTATTTCTCTAAACAAATGCGTTTGCATCGTGTAAATGTAGGTCCTGGTTTTTGAAGGAGTCGTTAAAACTTCAGTTAGATCTCAAAACATATGAAACAAAACTTGGTTTTTTTTCTGTTTTTAATGGGCTGATCAGAGAGGAGCTGATGAAAACTTCTAAGCATCATTTATGGAGAGGAAAGGTAGCTTTTATTGTTTTCTTATTAAGTTAGCTTGATTATAGTCTTCGTCTCCAAAGATGCAATTTATCTGTCTTAGTGATGTGCAGTTTTATGTTAAGATCAGATCTGGAAATTATGGGCTTTATAGAAAGCGGGTTTATTTTTTTAGATGACTTTCAGACTCCCCTTAGATCTACCCCTGCAGTTTGAAGTTAGAGAAATCACACTAGATTCACTCGGAAAAAACAAAACACTTTTAACCTAAACTTAGAGCCCAGGAAGTCTTTATCTCTTCAGATAAGACTTTATCAGTAATGTTATTCATGGCTGCTGCATCTATCTTGGGCCCCAGAGGCTCATGAAAGCTCTGAGTATTCACCCTGCAGAGTGTCAGAGGCTGTGTGAGCCAAGTGAGAGACTTCATAGAGATTTCCTTTGGAGCACTTAGTATGGATAAGTCATTTCTTACTTAAGTTGTATATATGCTTTACACAGTGACATATTCCATAACTAAAAAGCCTTACTGTTTTGATTATGCCCAAATGAACAAAGTGATTATAGAAGAGGAAACAGTACAGGCACATACTTTATCTGTGATCTGTAACTGTATTCTTAGTATGATGATAATTTTCCAATTTTAAGTTCTGCTACAGCTTGAATGAAGGCAATGTATTGTTTTCATCACATAGGTGACGAGTTGCTGGCATGAAAGGAAAGGGATATTAATGGTACTTTGCAGTGCTTCAAGGCTTCCCTGCTTGGCTAGTCTGTTGAATATCTGAAGTGCTAAAGCTCGCTACTTCTGGCAGAGTTAAGATGTTGCTGTTCTAGATGGCTGCGTGGAAAATATCGGTCAACAGCATTTCAAAATTAAGAGCTTTGGAGTGCATGGCTATAACTTCGTATTGTGTTACAACATGAGAGAATTACATCAGATAAAGATTTACTTTCATCCTTCCTTGTAAAGATTTTTAAACCCCTCCCCCACTTTTAATCTTTAGTTTAGTAGTTCTTTAGTAGTTACCTTTGAAAACTCATTGCTTAGTTTTTGACTAAAGCACAAAATGCAAAGGACAGTTAGAAGATGAAATTAGTATATTTGCCTAGCCAGTATTTTCTTCTAGCATAGCTGTTCTGATGCAGTATCTGTTGAAAAAAAATTCCTCTTTCATTTTAACTTAACATTTTTATCTTAAAAATTATTGTTAGTAGTAACCATTGCAGCGTTGCTATATGTCTGTTAGATTCCTGTGACATCCTGTTGTCACAGGAGCATGAGATGCATCTTTTTCCTATGGTGCTCTTGTGGTAATATTCCAACAGTGCTATGTTTTGCATTGTTTTGATGAAGGGAGGAATAGGATTATGGATTGTACTGCAAGTATTTGATGGCATACCCAGAAAGTTTTACATTGTTCCCCACAAAAGAGCTGGTAACAAATAGGGGCATTATACATGTGGCGTTGCTGGCTGTGAGAGCTAAGAGGAATGGGTTTCAGCTAGTAGGAAATACAGAGCATGAGATGTGCAGGAGTCAGCGGTGAGAAGCTCTGAAATTCAGTTCTGCTTACTTTTGTCTGCTTCCTTTCAAATATTTTTCATGTAACTTGTGATAAAGAGTAAAATGCTTAGCTTTGCAGAACTTTCTGCCAAAGTCATTCCACTTTCCAGCAGTCGGTTTCCAAACAGTCACTATTCGCAGTTCTTTCTGGAAAATACAGCATCAAATATTTGTGCAGATACATAATGGCACGAAAATATTTTAGGTGTTAATTTATTTGACTTGAAAATCTAAATTATGAAATTAGGTCATAAACATATCAAGAAAAAAATAACGAAGTGTTAGAAAATTATCCTTTATGTTTGCATTTTGCTCAGAAAATATATGAAGACTGGTGCTTTGCTTAAAGCTTGGGTATGTGTTTTTCTCCCTGATAGGAATTCCTACAAACCATAGTAAACCCACCAGTTTCTCCCTGAGGGTGGATAATACAGTTCCGTTGGTGACCCAAGCCCACGCAATTCAGCCACTACAGATTCGAGCAGGAATCCTTTCTCAGGTTGGCTTACTTTAAAGTGAAGTCTCATTTGATTTATTATTGGTTAGTACATGTTTTTGCACTATAGAGTTCTATTGTAGTCCCCTTCTGTGCTGAACTACGAGCAGCTGGTGTAAATTCAGTCGTTCCCTGCCATGAAGTCTTCTCTGCTTCCCAACAGACATGGTCGAATCAGACCCAGCAAATTCTGGTTCCTGCATGGCAGCAGGTAGGGCCAGTGGCAGCTCCTGCTACATCTCTGGCCTCTGATCCTGTGGCTGGCCCACAGAGGCTTGGAGACTGGGGGTAAGTCCGCATATTTTTGTGCAATACTGTAATGGCTTTGGTGTAACAACATCTGTGGATGCTGATGCAAATGACTTGCAGTTTAAAACTTCCTTTAATTTTCCTCAGGAAGATGATTACCCAGGGCACCCATTACAATTCAGTGATACCGCAGCCTCTTTTAACACATCAGATAACCTTGTCTGCCCCTCAGCCAATTAGTGTGGGCATTGCACATGTTGTCTGGCCTCAACCTGCAGCTACCAAGAGGAACAGACTGTGTCAGAACAGGTTGGTAGACTATTCCTAACATTCGGAGATCGTGTATCTATGGTTACTGTTCAGTAAGCAGGGGAATAGCCTGTAAAAGTGACATGTTCGTTAGCAGCAATTGTGCTTAAATGATCTTTTGGGAAAAATTATCCTTTCTGCCCTAAGTTTTCAGTGTTACTTTGCTAATACAGACTAGATGGAAAAATACTTGCAATAGTAGGAGGTTTTAGTTCCTGTTGATTAGCATACAATCGACAGGAACTGTCGAGAACTGTCTGCCTATCAAGATAGCAAAGTTGTCTTTCTAGCCTTTGGGAAGGTAAAAGAATAGATTGAGGTAGTTCTAATGAGATACTCCTAAGCTTATGTGCATAAGGATATACCAGATTTAGTCAACTAAAAATAAAGAGATACTATATAACAGGCTTGCAGTATGCCTTACAATCGCCTTAAGACTAGTCTGTCTTTCACAGGTACCCAAAAATACTTCAGCTGCTTGCTGAAGAAAATATGCCCCACTGCCATCCAAAGTATTTGTCAAGGTGTGGGGCGCTCAATAAAGCGGAAAGCCTGGGTTACAAAGGGCAATTTTAGCAGTCTTGTCTTAAGTGATGATTTCATGCGGAGGCTACCAGCTTTTGTTTTCAGGAAGAATCTTTGCAGGAAATCTGGCCACGTTTTGTTTGCTTGTTTTTCGCCCAAATAAGATTTTAGTTTATTTTTTTTCCTTTACAAGAAAAAAGGATTTTCAATGTATTGTATTCGCTTTCAGTCTTAGATATTATTTCATTTGGATGCAGCAATGTAGCTTCTTATTAGAATGTTTCTTGATTTTTTTAAATTAGTGCCTGAAATCACATATGACAAATATTTATGACTATTTGCTGCTTTATGTTTTTCTTTTTGTTAGTTTAGAAAATTGGTGTTTTAGCAGACTTTTCTTTCTTTGTTTTTGTTGAAAATAGTACAGTTTCAGGTCTGTTGGCAGGGATTCACTAAATGTCAAATGATGTGTTTTCTTGACAGGAGCAATGCGTTACAAAATACCAATATCCAAAATTCAGCCTTTATATCTCCAAAGATAGTTAACCTGAAGGCTGTAAAGAGAATGAGTTGTATCGCAGCACAGGACAATCATAACTCTGAAGGACAGGAAGGTAATTGTTGTGAAGCATCGGTTGGGCTGGACCCTGATTCGTCCCTTTCCACCAAGCAGCGCCAGGCTATCTTCATCGCTGGTTCCCCCAGCCCAGCAGTCAGCGTGATCACCATCAGCAGTGACACAGATGAGGATGACATAGGACGAACACATTCACTGCAAGAGTAAGAATCAATGTTTACTTTTATTAAGGTGTTACTTATATTATAGCTTTGTCAGCATAGCTACTCTATTTAATGAATCTGAATTAGAAAAAGACAAGCAATGCACTTCTAACCAAATTTGATTTCATGAAGAAGTTAACTCTGTAGCAGTATATTATTTGAAAGAGAAAAATACTTTTAAGAGTTTACCTCATTAATCTGTGTACTTTAGGCATTTGCAACAGGCAGCAAATAATTTATTATTCTTTTCTAACAGATTTGGTCAAAACAGAATACTTTTAGATTCAGCATACTTTTTTTTTTTTTTTTTTTTTTTTTTTTTTTTTTTTTTTT
>WHYT01017975.1:177322-188463 GCA_009806455.1 Tetrax tetrax
TTGTCCTATCACAACAGGCCCTACTGAACAGCCTGTCCCCATCTTTCCTGTAGGCCCCCTTGAGGTACTGGAAGACCGCTATCAGGTCTCCCCGGAGCCTCCTCTTCTCCAGGCTGAACAGCCCCAGCTATCTCCATTCTAATTTCCATTAGAATGTTAAATTTTAGTAAAGATTCAGGTAACAAGACATGTCATACTGGTAGGTGTCAGGTGCTCTTACGTTAATTCTCAGTCCTGCTTTTGGTATTCTTTAATAGCAAAACATTCAACATTTCAGACAAGTTTTTTATAAAGACCTACTTGATTTTACAGTGTTTTCTTTGAATTGCAAGGAACTGCAGGTTTCAGGTTGTTTACTACTTGCTACCCGAAAGATATCTGTTTCTGATTCCACTGATTGAACTGTGGTCTCACTTCTGGCAGCTGAATTTTATGTGGTAATATAATAAAATATATTATGAAAATATGTTTGTTTCAATGCAATACTTTTATTTTTTCATAGTATGTCAGATGATGAACAGGAAAGTGGATGTGATACGGTGGATGGTTCCCCAACTTCAGACTCTTCAGGACGTGACAGCCCATTTGGGGAAAATGGCTTTGTAGCTAATACCAATAAAAACAAGGAAGCAAGAGCATCAGTTAATCCTGAAACCAAATCAGCTGTTTGCACAGTAGTGGTACCACCAATGAGGCTTGAAAACCGGTTACATCTCGATGAGCAGATGGTGAATACAGGTAAGTTAGTTCAGGTGTTGTTTTCTTTCTATACCAGTAGATAAGAATAGAAATTTGAATATTTATTCAATAGCCATACATACGAAGATTTTGACTTACTCATATATCTGCTAATCCGTAATGGACACTTCTAAATTGTGTTGGATTTTTACTTTAATAGTATATTATTTTATTGTTTCTCCCTGTACACTGAAGCAAATGAAACTTTGTCTAGCTTCTGTTAGAAGGGAATAGTGACAACAAAAACATAACATTGTTTGTTTGTATCTTGGAAGATGCTACGTGCCAGCCTCTGAAAAAGGGTCGGTCTGTCCTGGGAAGAATAAACCAGTCTTCTGTTGTAGGAAACCGTCAGCAAAAACTGACATCAGCATTCCATCAGCAACACATAAACTTCAGTCAGGTATGTGGACTTAGTCACATCTAGGAAGTATTTTTTCTGTCTTGAGGTTCCAAAGATGCTGAATGCTCACAATTTCAATTGCTGTCAATGGCAGCTGCAGGTTTTCAACGGTTTGATTACAGAAATGTTCAAATCTTGAAATTGGATTTCAACTTACTGGACTTTCAACTTAAATGAGTAGCTTTCACTTTTGGTCATTTTCTTAAAGCAGCTGGCTTTATTTTAAAAAATTATGGAAAAGCCACACTGGGAAAATTATCAATGCCTACATAAAATCAAAGCACGAGACAAAATGAAAACTATGTTAGCACATTTTTTTATTCCTACATCCTACAATGCTCATAGTCTGCAGTTAAAAAACTGCAGCTATATTTCAGTCTTGTTCTGATAGTATTCTCATGCATGAGAATGCTTGTAGTTTGAGTCTCCAGAGATGAGGCAGGGCTTAGGAAACCCAGCTGTTTCTTGCCTTTGCTGCCAGGTAGTGAAGCTGGGTGGGGAAGAGGTTATGATTGTAGTTCAGTCCAGTGTTGGAAAATACCCAAAGTTAATTTAGAAGCTACTTTTATCTTAACCAACAACAAAATAAATGTGTCTGCTGTGGCTGAGAACTGAAGTGGACACATGACATCAAGTTTAAGCCCCTTTTAATTAATTAATTTTGAGCTGTAGCTCAATGTAAGAGTAGTACCTGTTTGTGTAAGTCTTGCAGAGTAATTGTGAATATTAAATTTTAAGTTAAATACTAAATGCAAACATGCTGTATGTAGATAAGAGGATTTCCCAGTAATGAGTTGTATGGTTTAGATTGAAAGAAGCGTTTGGGTGGGTGACACAATCTCCCCTTCTGCATGATTATGCAGAAGGATTGGTTTAATTAATTCTAAGCAAACCTTAATATGCTCAGCATAGTATTAAATTTTAATCTCTTCAATGACTGCAGCTCCTCAGCCTCTTGGCAGAAAATGTAGAATGTTATTTTCATTATAAAAATTAATGCTGATCCTTCCTTCTTTGGTGGATGCCCTGTGTAGTTTGAAGTCGGCATCATTTAATGGGAATAATTGATTTTTAGCATTTCTCTTTATAACTGTTAATGATTGCCACATCTTCCTATGATCATAGCCCTAGACTTCTGTTTGCCTAGTTGTCTCAGATATTTTCAATCCGTTTATTATTTTTTCTGCTCTCCTCTAAAATTTCTCTCCTATTTGTCCTCTTTGTGCCTCATTATGGTGCCCAAACTGAACGCAGCACTTCCAATTGATGCCAAGCCAGTGCTGAGTAGAGTGGAATAAGCACCTTGCTCATGTGATACATGGTATTTCTGTTAAAACAGCCCAGCATGGCATTTTATCTTTTTTTTTTTTTTTTTTTTTTTTTTTGCAAGAGCATTAAAATAACTTGTGTTCTTTTTACCATCTCTTATTGTCAGATTTCCTGGCTGTGCTACTATCTAAATACCTAATATTTTCTTTTGTTTAAGCATTTGATTATTCCTGTCTTTATATTTCTCTTGATTTTAAGTTGACTAGTTTTAGTGCATTATTCCATTTTTCAAACTCTGTTTGTACTTAGAAATATTAAGACCTGCCTGTTTCTGTGTGTGGACAGGTGCAGCATTTTGGATCTGGGCCGCAGGAATGGAATGGAAACTATGCTCATTGGAGGCAGCAGGCTTACATCCCAGCCAGCGTTGCTGGTCACGCTTTTTCCCTTCCGCAAGGAAGTCCAAATCACACTACCGTGCACGCACATCTCTCTGGAAGTTCCCACCTTGGAGGACAGCCTGCTATTCTGCCCTACCCATCGTCGGCATCCCTTAGTACTGCTGCCCCTGTTGCCCACCTCCTTGCCTCGCCATGTACCTCAAGATCCTTGTTACAGCATCCAACGTACAATATATCTCATCCCAGTGGTATAGTACACCAGGTTCCAGTTGGCATAAATCCCCGTCTCTTACCTTCCCCAACCATTCATCAGACTCAATACAAACCAGTTTTCCCACCACATTCGTACATTGCAGCATCACCTGCTTACACAGGATTTCCACTGAGTCCAACAAAACTCAGCCAGTATCCGTTTATGTGAGAACTCAAACACAGTATATTGAGGAAGCTCAATGATACAGAAGTTTGGTTTAAGAAGAAACATGGTATTTATTAAATATTAGCCATGGCACAACAGGAAAATTATTTTTTTGAATCATGTAGACTTGGGTGCAATTTAAACAACTCTGAGCTTTAAAAAACTCACTTTTAATGTGTTTTGCACATTTGGTATAACTTGTCTTTGGTCATGTTATCTTCTTATATAGTAACTTTAGACAGGTGACTTACGGGAGCAGAAGTCTGGTTTTGCTCCTGCTATTTTTTATAAAATTGCCTTCTAACTAGTGCAAGACACGTCTACATTTGGGAAGCCATTCAGTGTACAGAACTAGAGCAACAGATGCACATACGTCAGCAGTACAGTGTAGAAGTAACTTGTTTGTATTGCTTATCTTGGTGTTTAAATGTTGAGTCACTTATCTAGAGGTTGAGCTGTTGTTCTTCACATTGCATGTGTCTTTTGCATGGGCAAAAAAAAAAGCCTAAACATTGCTCTTAAATGTTGTTGTCCTAATAATCTCAGCTGCATTGTAAACTGTTCCCACACATAGTGCCTTAAATATTTGAGGTTGTTAATGTTATTACTTATATATAAATGTTGAGGACTGCAGCACTTAAAAATTCAGATCTGCTGATTTTTTGATAGCGTAATTCTCATTTTGGGTTTTGTGTGGTATGATTTTAGTATTGGGTGTGTTTTCCTTATCGAGAAGGCAGCATGTTTTGCTGTAGCTGAATTTTGCTGTCTTTTTTTTCCCCCAGAATGATCTAGCTTCAAGACAAGACTTTAGTAGTGCTTGAGGAAGGTTGATTCAGTAGCTATTGAGTAGTGACACACACAACACAGTATTTCATACTGGTAAATGGAACTGCAATACAACCCAAGTAGTTTATTTTAAAAGTGTTTGTCTAATTGGATATAATAAAATGTTTAGAGGTGCGGTAGGCATGACTGACTAGCTAATGAAAGAGAAAGCCAAGTGCTCATTGATCTATGATGTGGTTTCATCTTAGCTTGAGCAAACCATGCAGTATTTAATAACTAGTAGCAGAATATTTACTATTGAAGCTTGAAAAGATGTGAGTTTCTTTGTGTGCAATCTTTCATTTATGCATGGGAGAGATTTTAGTCTTTTTACATGATAGTATTTGTTTTAGCCTGTTGCGGGTGTTTGCTTATTTAATACATTCCGTCAGGGACGTAAATTACATGCTTTTTGCATTATTTTTTTCCTTAGGAAGTGTGTCTTTTTTCGTTTTGTTCAAATGAAGTTGCTTTTGCAGCACCAAAGACTTAATCATCCATTTCCTATAAAAGGTAGCTACTTTTCCATAGACCTCAAGTATGCTGTAGTGTAGAGATGGGATTTACGGAAGGTATTAAGCTGAGGCTGTGTTTTAGCTTATGGGCAAGTAATAAATTGTATCATTTATCTTGAATGTATCATAGATAAGCTGCTATATAATGATTGCCACTTCAGATAGCTGTGAAATTAGGTGATTAACTAGTTCTTAGCCTTCTAATTTCTGTACAAGTCTAATTATGTGAAATAGAAGCCGGGTTTTGGGTTTGGTTTTGTTTTTGTTTTTTTTTAAATTTTGTTTTCATGTTTGAAGTGTCGTAACTACTATACTGTAAATGATGGAAGATGATTGCATATGTTTTTTGGGGGTGTGTAATTTGCATCAGTATTTTATCTCCATTAACTTTGAGCTCATCACTGCATATAAGTGGATGTATTGATGTAACTTAATTTTTTTATGTTTTCATATTGGCATTGTGTAGACACTTAAGCTGCATCTTGCAGGCTTGACTTAACTTTTTTTTAAAACAAAATCTGGAATACAATCCTTGCAATGATGACTGGAATAAGAGTGCAAAGCATTTGAGTTTAACTCTGTCAATAAGCTAATAACTGGTAATCTTTTTCTTTACTCCACTAACACAAGCAGTGTTTTATTTAATGAATGTCTGAATGAAATAAATGTGCCTACATTTGATTTATTTTTTAAGTAATAACTAAAATACAACAGTATTAGATCATAAAAATAATAAAAATACCAGCAGTACATTTTTAATCACACTGAAAATTAAGAAATCTAAGTTTTCCCAAAAGTTTCAGTGTTTTTAGTAATCAACTCTATGCATTTTGTACAAGTGTGTGTATATAAAGTATACATTAGAGACTAGGAGCATCCTGATGAATTTGAAATCGTATCAACACATATATAAAGCCTAAATATAGGGAGTCAAGAAAATGCTCAAATTGGATATCCACCTTACCACTTCAAACTTGCACGATATGGTCCAACCGATAGCTTTCTGTTCACTCCCTTGTGTTGGGAAGCAACGTTTTTTTGGTGCTTACTCCATTGCAGGCAATGGACACACCAAGAATCACCGATGCAAATGGAGTAAATGAATTTTGTATTGTGATGACAAAAAAAAATACTGCATTTTTTTTTTTCTGGGGCCATGGGGATCTTCATTGGTCTAATGTATTTACTGTACTTTCTTTTTACTGTGCTTAAGGTTTTAAGCTAACGTGCTTGTTAAATTGACACAGTTATCTGTATATCACAACAGTATCCTGTTGTATGCGGGAAGAAATTGCTGTAAATGTGCCCCAAATTAGATCTGCTGCTCTTTCTATGTGTTGTAATTCTAGAAATATCTGCATTTCAAAGAAAGAAATATTTGGGATCCTGCCACAGCTCAAATTCAATATACCGGGTGACTTTTCCCCCCATCCTGCAATACACTCTGAGAGAATGGGCTCTTGTCACCGCAAGTGTCCAAGGCCCATCTACAGAAAAAAAAGCTTTCAGGGCTTGGGCCTTTTCTGTGAAAAAAGTCATCCTCTGAGAAGCATTTATACACGTAACCGTTTTAATGCCTTTTTTAAATAAAACACTGCATGACTACAGAATTGCATATCTGCATATTACTTTAATTTGCAAGATTTTATATGAATTTATTGTGTTCAGTTTTTAACTTTACTTCAGGGTGTTTTATTGGTCAAATATGCTACTGTATTAACTTTTTTGGTTTTAATTTTTAAATTTTCTGTTTTTACTGCTAATTAACTTGGTTTGTGTTAAGTAAAAGTTAAATCACACTGCAAGCTGTAGGAAGACTTGTTCTAGAAATACCCAGTGATAGAGACTTGATTAATAAGTTTGAACTGTTACTGTTTAACAATTTGTAGACTTGTGGCTTTTTTTTTTTTTTTTTTTTTTTTTTTTTTTTTTTTTTTTTTTTTTTTTTTTTTTTTTTTTTTTTTTTTTTTTTTTTTTTGCTTTGGATTTCTATGCTACACTAGTTTGCCATGTAGCAATTGCACTGTGCAATATTACAATATGAGGACTGGGAAAATTTTTTATGGATGTAATGTCTCTTACAGTTTGCGATAGTATTTCTTTCTAGTTCTCAGTGATTTAAATGTGACCAAGCCTTCTGTACTTTGTCACAAAAAGCGGGTTTTCCAGGTGACTATTTTGGTGAGTGTCAAAATAAGAATTTATGGTGTATTACTGTCAAGATTCACTTTGAATTAAAATATATATTGCAGCAGATTATGTTTGGTGGCTTTCATTTTTTTACTGTGTTACATCAAGGCTGGATTAAGGTAAAGGCAATGAAAATTCATGGGAAGGGCTCTAAAATTTTGATATAATCATGTGACTAAGCTGCTCTTCTTTCTGAAATTTTAAATTCTATGAACTTTCAAGGTTTCCTTTTAGGATGATCTTAAAAATCTGCCTTTAGTCTGGCCAAACCTTGAAGATTCTTTGTTCTGGATGTCCCACTTTTGCAACCTCAAGGAAAGGTTATCTGGCCCACATACCAGCAGATACATCACTGCTGCTGTAGTTGGTACCAAGCCTGTGGCAACTGCTGCTTGGCCAGCAGCAAGGTGCTCCGGCTGCCGCAGATGGCCCCGCGCAGTCAGTGCCTCCAGATGGCCAGCCTGGTATGGACCAGACGTCCGTGGAAGGGGCATTTGCCGGTGCTGTTGCCAGCCAAATGTGCTCATTTTGCTGGGGGGTTGCAGTGCTTACTGAAATGTAGTGGTCTGGAAGCTGTCATGAAGCCAGCTTTTGGGTACGCGTATTTACAAAGGAGCATGTTTTCTGTGCTTAACATCACTTCTAAGGTGCTGTCATAAATGAAATGTAAAAGACTGAAATGACAGTGCAATATATTTTTGATACCAAAATACTTCAGATTTGACAGAAAGCTTTACTTGGCTACATAGCTGCTGTTACTGATCTTTTCCAGTTGCTTTCTCTTCAATGCAAGTTGGTCATACTGTCTGCAAAGCCCTTTCCGCACCACTGCACCTTGGCTACATGAAAATGCATCTGTCCAAACTCCACAGACCCCTCTGTTGCTGTGAAAGCTGCTTCCTCTTCATTCCTTGCAGTAAGACTTGCTGCCTGAGCCTTTCAGGGGAGTATGCTGTCTCTGAAGTCCTTTCTATTCTTGCTTTCTCTTAGTAATAATGTTCACCTGTGCCCATGCTCTTCCCTGTCTTGTGGAAGGATAGTACTGGGACACAGAAAGTATTCCTTCTCTCAACTGTATTTAGAATGACTAATACTGGTTTACAATTTGGTGAGTATTTTCCCTGTCCCTAAATGCAAAGGACAAACCCATACTGCAGTTATGGTAGTGAATTCATTCAAGGAAAAGCTTTCGGAGTCAATGGAGCTGTCACATGTTGCTGATCTGTAGTGGGACAAACTGATTCTGGATGACACAATGTTTTGTCAATGAATTAGGTTTTCAGCCGAAGAGATGATCCGTCTCTGGGAGGCAACAGAGAAGCTACTGTTGGTATCGCTCACAAAGCGGCGCAGTCCTGATGACCGTGGTAGGTTCACATGCAACTCGCGCATACAGTGACTTCAGCTCCCGTAATGAAGGGAGGCAGCGTGAGACAAAGTTTCTGCAGGGTTGTGAAATACTACTGCTCCCCACGTAAAGAGCTGTAACTTCCTTAAAGGCCTATAGTGCGTGTCGTGTGCGGTGCAGAGCTCTGGGGAACCCCGGGGAGATGCTGTAGTCCTCCCTGCCTCTCCCTGCACAGAATCACACGGTGACTGAAATGGTCAGTCTGACACCAGTGAGATCCTGCTGTGCAGGAGGGCATACCTAATCATGGGTAAGGTTTGATGGTGATTGATGTTAATTACGTCTTCCTACCTTTCACCTGTAAGAAGGTGTGTTTTATCTCCTAGGAGAGTTGGGTCCATGCTCTGAGCAGATTCAGGTAATTCTAGCTGCCCCTGTCTTGGGGAAGAGCACTGACTGTTCTTTGTTAGAAGGATGAGGCTTCATGCTGAGAAGCTGAAATACACATTTGAATGGATTCTCCTTAATCCTGAAGTAGCAGGTTGGGACCATCTGCATCCTGTTGGTAGAGGTGCCTGGAGACTGGACTCCATTCTGTGGTCGCATCTGTGGAGTGAGATGTTCATAAATTTGGCCTTGTTCAATGAAATGACCATGGCCTGCCACCTGCTTCATGGAGAAGTCACTGCATGGCCACTAGTCTCTTCTCATCTATGAAAAAGATTCTCACATATGTGTTCCTTCATAAAGACCAGCAAGACTCAAAATGATTGTGGTGAGTCTATTGCAAGCAAAGGAATTTTGGATCTAGGTTTTACTCATCTCTTCAACCAAGGCCATACAGATGGTGTCAACCTGTTGCTCTGGGGTAAAGGTAGGAGAGTTAATACAAACATTAATTTCGGTCTCAGTGTGTGTAGTTTATTGTTATGTAGCATGGTAGTATTGTTATGTAGCGAGAGATATACTGGTCCTATGGGGAAATATTCAATTAAAAATTCCTTAGCCAACTAGATCTTCATTGGCATGGTGCATCTTGATTCCTTATCCATAATGCGACATCTCTTCCAGAATCTGGACTATTTTCTAGCATTAAGAATTCCATAGCTGAGGAGAAACCAGTATGTTACAAGGGCATCCACTCCACCTCCCTGTTCCACGTGTGCAACCATGGGCAACACACGTATGCTGCTTGTGAAAAAAAAAAAAGTACCTGATAATATAGAGGACCTGCATGATCTAGAACACGTATGTCGGAAAGCAAATCTCAACACCAAGTACGGATGCACAGATTCCCCCCAGAGGCTGAAATTAGTTTTCTGGAAAGTGAAAGGTCGGGAAAGGTGAGTTTAGGAAGTAGTTAACTACAGTTACTTTGTAAAACTTCAGTGATTTTTCAGTAGCTGTGAGAGATCCTATCCAGACATAATTCTGGGAAATCCACATTTTAAAAATCCTTTGACATTACAAATAAATTTCTGGGAAAAAAAAAATTATATACAAAATATATATACACACACACTGTATAATGGAAAATTAAGATGTTACTATAATGGTTAAGAGCTAGATCAGCAAAAAACATTGTCAAAATTAACCTATTGATGGACCTATTACAAGGATGGTGTTATGACAAAACCTAAAAAAATATGAAAATTATGAAATGGCTTTTACATAGCATCCCTAAAAATAAAACACAAGGTACCACTAGAGGGCCCTGCACTAAAGACGTTGGCCTTAAATAAACTGGAGTGATGAGTAAGCTGCCCATTTTACTACAATAATCATACAACTGCCATCTTTTCTCTGTGGGTAATCATCAGTAGTCATCATGTGGAAGCCAATTTTGCATAGACTGAATTAGTGATTTGAGGGAAAAGTGAATAAAATGGCACAAATGGGACGTATTAGTGGCCGAGTAATTGTACTGGTGACGTTCTGAGTGTGCTAAACTGGTCAGATAAACATGTAATTTGGGCCATCAGGACCCTGGGGATGCTGTGAGTAGCTGGGTAGCAGGATGCAGAGCTATGGTGAGCCCGTGCTCGGGCTTGCTCCACCTCAATCCTGACTTTAAGAATTTATCAGAAAGACAAATTCTCGCATTCTGCTGGAATTGCTGGGAGGCGGTACAGCTTTCCCAGATGTAAAGCAATGCTGAGCCCTTTCAGAATCGTCTCTCGGAGTCCTGGAGCATGTTCTGCCCCGAGTCCACCGTGGCTTTGCTCCTCCACCTGCCATCACTGTCTGTTGGCCACAGACGTGATCTGGGAACTGACAGAACTCGAGGGAGCCGCGCCAGGCAAGCAAATGACATTAAAATAAAGAATTCACATCACCTCTGCTGAAAATACTGATTATGGAAAACACGAAGTGAATTGCCGTGACATTTGGTCTGACTGTGACTGAGGCAGCAGTTGCTGGGGTCACTTTCTCTGGTGCCCATAATACATTTTACCTGCTGGTTGGTCTCCTGGTTACCTTTAAGCGTTGCAGAGGCAAACCTCTGTCCTTCCCAGCTCCCCTCTCTGCCTGGAGGTCTGAGTGTGGTCGTGGGCAGGGAGAGGGTGACAAAATGAGAGTGAGGGCTGGGGAGGTGGCTGCCCGTTTGGCCAACCCCTGCAGTACACTCCAGTTTCTTTGTGCTCCGAGCTGTCTCTGCGCTTGCGGAAACGCAGCCAGGGGTGCTCAGCTTCCCAAGAAGAGGTGCTGGCTGGCAACTAGGGCAGTGAGGGCCGTTTTGGAGATGTGCTGGCCCGGACACTCACATGTACATCAGCTGGTGGCAAAGGGCTCCCAAGACGAGCAGAGGAGGACTTTTCGCCTTGCTAGGTGGCAAGACGGCGGTGAGCGGGCAAGGATTCATTTACACCGAAAAGGTAGAGCTGGGCACTATCACTTCCAAAAATTGGGGAGAGGATCAGAGCCAGAAGCCAGGGAGAGAGGGGAGAGGCTGCACCCCCCGCCCCGTGGCTGCAGGGGGTCGGCCAGCGCTGGACAGGGCCCTGCTCGCCCGCCCGACCCCCGGGAACGG
>WHYT01017975.1:196970-223450 GCA_009806455.1 Tetrax tetrax
GTGCCAACCTCATGAAGTTCAACCAGGCCAAGTGCAAGGTCCTGCACCTGGGTCCTGGCAATCCCAGGCACAAATACAGGCTGGGCGGAGAATGGATTGAGAGCAGCCCTGAGGAGAAAGACTTGGGAGTGCTGGTGGACGAGAGGCTCAACATGAGCCGGCAATGTGCCCTTGCAGCCCAGAAGGCCAACCGCATTCTGGGCTGCATCATGAGGAGCGTGGCCAGCAGGTTGAGGGAGGTGATTCTGCCCCTCTACTCTGCCCTGGTGAGACCCCACCTGGAGTACTGTGTCCAGTTCTAGAGTCCCCAACATAAGAAGGACATGGACCAGTTGGAGAGGGTCCAGAGGAGGGCCACGAAGAAGATCAGAGGGGTGGAGCACCTCTCCTGTGAGGACAGGCTGAGAGAGTTGGGGCTGTTCAGCCTGGAGAAGAGGAGGCTCCGGGGAGACCTGATAGCGGTCTTCCAGTACCTCAATGGGGCCTACAGGAAAGATGGGGAGAGGCTGTTCAGTAGGGCCTGTTGTGATAGGAAGAAGGGTAATGGTTTTAAATTAGAGGGAGGTAGATTCAGACTGGATATAAGGAAGCAATTTTTTACAATGAGAGTTGTAGGGCACTGGAACAGGTTGCCCAGAGAGGTGGTGGATGCCCCATCCCTGGAAATGTTCAAGGCCAGGCTGGATGAGGCCCTGAGCAACCTGATCTGGTTGGGGATGTCCCTGCTCCTTGCAGGGGGGTTGGACTAGATGACCTTTGAAGATCCCTTCCAATTCTAACCATTCTATGATTCTATGATAAATCAGGGAAAATTCCTTTCTAGCTTCTGGAAGCAGGAGGAAGGAAGGAAAAATAAAATAACATTTGAAGATGAAAAAAAAGAAAATCCAAACTTAGAGGACAGTGCCTGTTTCCATGTTTTCTCCACCATACATTGCTGTGTTTGAATCTATCTACAGTAATTTGTTTATCATTTTATCACCTGTTAGCAATAAAAGAGCAGGGTTGCTCTTTTAAGAGAAATACCCTGGTTGATTCATTCTGACTTTGAATAGGGAGACTACATGTGAGAAATTAGAGGAAAAAATATGCAAGACTCTAAACTCAGAATGTAAGTGTTCTGGACATGTTCTCCATTTTTCAGGTATTACCATCAGGTTTGATGCATCAGTTGGGGAAGCAGTAGTATCTCTTCTTTTGAAATTTCTCCTAAATTGCCTTCATATGTGTGTGCATTTTTCTTATTATGACTTTTCTTATTATGTTGAATGTAGTGATTTTGGTTGCTTTCTAGGAAAGTCTTTGTGCATGATATACCTACTGATCATGTGTTTTCCTAAGTGCTCGTGCAGATGGATGGTGATAAAAAATTCCTGAAGCGAGCCAATATACATTAAAATCTATCTGTATACCAGCTAATAAAAAATCAGCAGAACTATCCTGTACCACTCTACTGTTTAGTGATATGATGTTCTCACTGCAGTGTCTTTAGCTGAAAATAGGTAAAAAGTCTTTACATAAATTGTTACCCTGTGTTTGAGAGGTAGGGATTTTGTAAATTAAACCTTAAATAGTTACTAGCTAGGATAACACAAGAAGATTGTTACATAAATGTGTAACTCACAATGGAAGAGACAGGGTTTTTTTTTTTGTGTTAGTAAGTCAAAAGAAAGGCAAAACATTTAAATGCATGGAAATTAAAATGTTGAAAAACAGATTCCAAAGGAATGGGAAACAAAGACTCATTCATTTTCCGTGTTATCTATTAAACAATTAAATAACTGAGGCTGGTAAAATATGTTGGCAACCAATGTGAAAATGGTAAGAAAATGGTTGAAATACTGAAGTTTGTCCTTGGGAACACCTTGTTACCAAATAGTTGTTGTTTGTTTGGAAAAGAATACAAATGACTTAGATTATGTGATATTGTTTGCCAATGAAGTTCTGAAAAGCTGATTTAAAAGAAGCCATTACAGACTTGCCTAGTTCTTTCTTTGTGTAGTTTTCTTCTAATCTGATGACTAGCTTGGGCAGATGAATGTGTCAGTGGTGAAAAACTGGATTTTTACAAGGGTCATGTCTGGTTAAGAAAGGGAATGCATTTTTATGGTTTTCTATCGTTGTGTGTCTTCGATGTGAGGTCTTTCAGCTGAAATTTTTAGTGGTAGCTTTAAGAAATCCTTCAAACTGATGTTTTCGGTTTTATTTAGCATATTGTAATCTGGCCTTCCCTGATACCATAATTTTTAAAATGCTTCTCTGGTCTCATAGTAAAACATCTTTGCTGAATGATTTTATGACCAATACAGGCTTGATTGTTGTAGCAGTTCAATATTCTCATCTAGGTTTGTATGAAGTCCTTGATGCTCACCAAATCTGAAAGTCTCAAACCCGATTTTTTTCTGTACTGAGTGTAGCTGCTGAATTAGATATTCACATAAAAGTAGATGAAAAAACTGTTTGTTGTTGACTGTCAGTCCATAAACATACCTGAAATCGCCCAGCTTTTGCTGAGAGTGGTTAGTAACAGAGATGTTTTCAAAGCTGCAACCTGCTGAATTTATCAATATATTTCCCTGTGCAAGGTTTGGTATCCAAAATTCATTGCTATTTGATAACAAAAGTTTGACTTATTGGAGAATTAGATCTTGCCCTCTAAATGGGCTATGGGCAGTGGTCTTTTGCTAGGCAAATCAAGCGGGAGTGTTGATGAGACATTTTATGGGGTGCTGTTTGTGGCTCTACTGCTACCAAAAAATCATTAGTTTCTATACCTACTTTTAATTTTCATTAGCTAATGAAACACCTGTAAAAGGTTATGGAGTCCTGTCACATAAATTATTATTGAGTTACTTTCAAAATGAGTTTTACCAGATTGTCACCTACCAAGAGCTCTGAGACACCTTTGTGTTGTACTGAGAAGCCATACACAGAAATCCTGTTGACCAGCTCAGGTTGTTCCTGAGCACAAGCAGCATTTTCCATCTCACATCCGAAAGAACAGTGCAAGTTGGAGAAGGGTAGCGATTGACCATGAGAAGGAGTACAGAACATGGAAAAAATTGTATTGGTAACAGATTTCTAGGCATTTAGGTCACAAAGAAGTCAGTGATGTCAAATTTGTCTTCTACATAAGGTGGGCCATAAGAGTTCTCCTTTAGCGACTGATACAAGTGTGGCAGCTCTGGGTAACCTTTAAAAGACTATGCAATCCTAATTAAAATTTTTCAGAGGCTGAGCAGTTCACCAAAATTATTGGTGAAGGGCAGTACTGTCATGTTTAGAAATGTATATAATTTCAAAACTGAATTTGTCCCACTGTGTTTTCTAGCCACCCTATCTACCAGACAAAATCTCTTTTCCTTGTGCAGCTACTTATACACTGTGATCAAGTCATGCTTTTCGCTTTGAGTTTTCAGATGGTTCAGTCAAAGGCATTTTTTCCATGTCTTTCATCTTTCTTATGAGTCCTCTTTGAAGTCTTTCCAGTCTGCTGTCCCTCTGGAACTGCAGCCTCCAGAGATGGTCTGGTATTCCTGGTTCATCAGGAACAGGCATTGGCATCAGTGTCAGATGTAATACAATTTTTTGTTGTAGTACTGGTCTCCTCCTATCTAAGAATTGACTTAAGGTTACTCCTGTAGGAGTTCCCATTGAACTGATTATCTGCTTCTGCTTCCAGATTTTTTTTTTAGAGTAAATCTACTCTGCAGACTTTAGTATAATCAAGCGAAGCAAGATTAACAACCCCTGAAGCTGCAATGCTTCTCCTACTTGTCTGCTCAGCAGACCCTTCATCATTGTTACTCTTCATAAACACTCTTATCCAGTGAAATTGGTCTATAGTATTTATTTCCAGATGTGTGATCTGATACTTGATTGTGCTTGATTGTATCTGCCTTCCTACTTCACTGTTTATCACCTTCCCAGTTGTCATCTGAGAACTTCTAATGGAGACAGTTTTGACTCCCTCCAGGTTACTGATAAAAATGTTGAGTGCAAGACTGAGAATCAGTCCCCGTGGGAGTCTATTAGAAGGACTGCTGCTCAGTTTAATCATTTAAAATCTATCACATATGCACCATATTAATTTTCTATTTTATTAATCAAAATGTGAGATAAAAAGTCAAATGCCTTATTGAAATCTAAGAATATTAGATCAAATTTGTAGTCTGATAGAAATACAAAATTAAAGTGATTCATTGTCCATAAAAATTCATTCCTGGGCATTAATTATTCCATCCTATTTTTGTTCATCATTAATCAAATCCTTACTCTGCTAGGCCAGTCCATCAGCAGCAGCAATATCAAAATCTCTGTTTGACAGTTCCCATTTACCCTGTTTAAATGTCACAATATTATAGAACAAAGACAAATACTGTTCTTGTTTGCTTTGTCTCCTAGCACTAGGAATAAGGGGGCAATCAGCAACTGAGGAAAAAAAATCTAATTCAAAAGTAGTCAATGTGGCTTCATGCTTCCTCTAGCTGTAGGACTCATTGCCACAAAAATGGGTACTTCAAGAACCCCCAAAAATGTGGGTCTGGTGCACTCTTTGGTGGTGCCTTGGCTGCACCAACTGATAGACACTGGACAGATCCTGTTTGGTTCAGCATTGCATTTCCTACATTCCTGTATGGACAAACAGAATACCCAAGATTTGTATAATTAGCCCTAAAATAATATTAACTACAAGAAGATGCACGGAAAATAAGCAGGAAAACCAAATACTACTTGGGTGTAGGGGACACTTTTCCTGAGGTCTCTGTGCCTTACTTCTGTTTTATGAACAACCATGGAGACACCTGGAAGTCAGTATGTGTCCGTGTGTCCCTGGTGTCTCTGTATGCAACTGTCACTTGGGTCTGTGCTGCCTTCCCAGCAGCGCTGGTGCGGCTGAAGCTTGAGATCAATTTATCAAGCCAAGCACTGAAAGCTGGGCATAGGAATGAGTTTGAGAGAGGAGAGGATTAGGGATTAGGAAAAGAGAAGAGCACAAGCATACTGAGTGGAGTAGTCTTTCCAGTTGCCCACTGTCTAATATTCTTTGCTTTGTAGGTATTTCAGGCAGAAGTAATGGGATGCTAGGTCAACGCTGTTAAGACTTTATTCCTCAAATGCATCTAAAGAGTTGGGATGTTTGGGTTGCATTAGATAGTGCTCGACCTCTTGTGCTTCTTCCTATAATTTATTTGGGAGCTGAATACACTGGTGAAAATCCTGGCCTGTGTGGAGCCAATGGAAACTCTGCCACTCGTTTTCATGTGGACGAGATTTCAGTTGGTTTGTTTTCCTTTTGTGACTCCTTTGGCTTCCTTCTTTTTGCAGCATGAGTCTCGATGTCCTAGGCAGGAGACTGGAATGGTGTTTTAATATTGATCTCCTTTTTGTCCTCTAAAAGGCCCCAAGCCAGCCACTGCAATTAATGAAATTCTTCAAATGCTTGAAGGGAAGCACATACAGTGCTTATCTGAAATTAGACTACAGTCCTCCAACATGCTGCAGAATGCTGATCCCTGTTAGGTGAACTGGCTGGGCAGTGTGTATTTTGTTGAAAAGCCAACAGCTCATTTGAAAAATCAGTGATGAGTTAATAGTAACAGATAATGGGAACAGGACAGAGATAATAAAAGTATGGAATATTCAAGGTTTATCAGATTTTTTAATATATCCCAAATTTTCAGTCTAATGAAGATAATTAAAATCACCCCAAAGATAATCTTACAGGAACATATTTCAGAACACAAATTGTTTTTAACAATATTAACTGTAGTCTACAATAATGTAGCATATTATGCAGAGTATATGTAAGATAGATTTCTGTAGCTATTATTACAACTGTTCAATCAAAGAAATCTCTCTGTATAATTTCCACAATTATTTAACTGCTAATTTGATTCTAAAATTGTCTTTCTGGGCAATTATTGCTGGAATCAATGCTATCTACTTGTGCATATATAGAAAAATCCTTAACATCAGTGTAGTCAGCCTAAATTCACTGTATTGATGCTGAATTGTTTAAACTATTTTGGCATTTCCATGACTAATTAGACCTAGCCATGGGTATCCTAGCTTTCAGATCTAGCCTGGTCCTGCTTGCATGGGACTGGTGTTTTCAGAAGAGGGGATTTTGCCTGTTTGTACTACAATAATGATCAAGGAAAAAGGCAAAACTGTTGTGGAGGGCATTAAATATAGGAGATAACACTGATGCTCTTCTAAAGTGCATACTTAAACAAATGGAAGTTGCCATTTTAAGGTGCTCAACAAGTTGTACGGCTCATCTGTTGAGCCCTTTGGTGACCAGGACAATGTAAATAAAACACAGTAAGGCATAATCTGCAAGCTAAATAACTGTGGTGCGATATCTGAGTTATCTATGCCTTCTTAAAATTGATTTTCCCCATTAAATAAATGGTCGGTTGTTTCAGTAGATATAATTGTTAGCAAGACAACAGAGTACCAAGTTACCTGCATTAGTTAAACTGGTGTTGTACTGTGCCTCTGCTCTATATGGATATGGCATTTTTAGGAATACCATGAACTTAATTTCAGTTCAGAGTGGCATGTACTGTTGACTTCTCTTTCTAGAAGGAAGAGAAAAATACACTGATATGTGTGTTTTAAGTCTTCTCACTCATGATTTTTTTTTGTTTGTTTTTAAATCCAAGTGTGTTTTGGTTGAGAGTGAAGCCAATCGAGTATATTGGTTAATGCTTATCTTTTTATAAAAAGTTTAGTCTCTCTAGGTTCCTTTGCTTTTGTAGAAGAATAGTTTGGGAGTAAACGACTTAAAAAATGCATGCTTCTTGCCTTGCATCACCCACTAGTAAACTGCCAGGTTCTTCAAACAGTTAGTCAATTTGTGTGTGTGAAAGCTTCTGCGAGTTGCAAATTCCACTTTTTCAGTATTCGTGTGTGTATCTGGGCGTTCCAGGATATCTTGTTAGAAATAACATGTTTTTGCCTTTTAAGCACTCAAAGTGTACTTCTACAAACAAAGATTTATTAATTGCAGAGCACATTCCTCTTTTAGAGTCTTTTTAATATCATAAGAATGCAATTCTTTCTCTTCAGTTCTGTTTAAACATATGAAAAGTTAAAAAAAACCCCATGATAGCAATTATATAATGAAAAGTCATGCTCTTTTATTACTCTGTTCCTGTGTGAAGTAAGGCTTATTCCCATCAGAGTAACACTTACAACCATTTTGTTGTATTGGTACTCCTCTCAATGATAAATTGGCATTTATTCTTGTAAACAATTGAAGGATTGCTGTGGCTGTGGCTGATGCCACAGTCTCACTTTGGAGCAAATAATACATTTTATTTTCTTTCTGTTTAATACAAGTGGATTCTTATAACTAGGGTGGCAATATGATTTGGAAAACAGATTAAATGCAGTTTTATGCACAAGTTTATTTTTTGTTTGTAAAATATATACTGACAGTGTTGATAGAGTGGCATTTAGAGAAAGTTTCTGGTGCATGTTTATGTCAAGGGTGTATAATTTGGATTATTTTTAAGTACTTGCCAACATGTACATATCCCATTGTGTGGTAAAAATTGTTCTTAGGAGTATTTTTAGGCTCCCTGGTTAAGCTATCTTTGCTAGACGAAATGGTAACATTGAAGAAAAGAGACAGTGAGGCCAGTTAACGTGTCTCCTGTGGCTCCCCCAGCACTTGTAGGGGGTTTGTATTCTCTCATCTGGGAAACCAGGGGTGTTCCTCAGCCACTTGAAGAAATAGTAAATATTCTTCCAATATTTTGTACTGAAAGAGATTAACAAAAGGATTAGCAGCTCTTTTTTTTTTTTCTTTTATACTGGACCTCATGTTTAAACCTACAGTTCTCACTTCCATTATCTGATTGTCTTTGTGCCATACTGACTCGTCGTGTACATGGGCCTTCCTGTTGCCTGCGCAAATTGCTGAGGCCAGAGCTGAATGAGTGAGCCCCAGGTGAAGCACCAGCAAGTCCCAGGTGGAGTCCCAGCAGATGCAGACACTGTCTGTGGGAGGCTTAATGTCCTCTGGTCTGTGCTGAGTGTGTCCCCTGCCCGTTGGCTCACGCCAATGTGCCAGAGGTCGTATAGGCCATGGCCAGAGCCTGTCTGCAACCCAGAAACAGGCAGTGTCTGTGGCGCAGTGGTTTGTGGATTTGTCTGGAGTTTTTCAATTCTTCCTGCAATGTTGCAGTCTTTGAAATTATGCCGCATGTGCCATGCATTTAGTTTTGTGGGGTTTCTGTGTAGTAAGTACTTTGTGTATCGACTGCCTGCTCACTGCTCCTCAAGTACCATATGGGCACGTGGCAAGTACTTCATGGTCTGTACTGGGGTGCGCAAGGGTCTGAAGGGTATTAGTTACACTGCTGCTGTTGTGTTGGGCTTTGTTGCGTGGCTCCTGATTACAGAGACTCCAAGAGATAAAATTAATGTACACTTTTTCATGTCATCAGCTTTAAAGAATTAATTTACTGTAACTAGCATTTGTGCTTGCTGCACCGACAGCAATATATACATTCAATGAACTCAGGCTTTTAAAATCCATGTTACTGAACGTTTTGCTTCCAAAATTTCATGAATTGTAGGAGCATTACCAATGCTGAGTTGGTAATACATTCATAGATCTTGCTGTATTGAAAAACTTTTATTTTCTTTATTATTTATTGTAAAACAGTTATCATGGGATTGTTCTCTCATTGTAAATCCAGAGGAGAGAATACACCTATCTGTTTTACTGTGATGTATTTCTCTACCCGTGGTTGTTTTTGTTGAATTAATCTCAGTGTAAAACATCAGTTTTTCATCTCCACTGTATGTTAACTTTCGTTGACTCCGTTTAGACTCTGTGTAGTCCCAGTTCTGTATCCCCACTACAAGTCTACAGTTTTAGCCATCTCAGTGTAATAGCACTTTTGGGAGAGATTTTGCAGAAAAGAGACGGTATAGATCATAGAATCATAGATTGGTTAAGGTTGGAAGGGACCTTTAAATGTCATCTCGTCCAACCCCCCTGCAAGGAGCAGTGACATCTCCAACCAGCTCAGGTCTGAATTTATTTCTTCTCAGTGCCATCTGCACACAGTGATGGTCTCTGAAGGCAGTGGGCCACCGAGACCTGGCCACCAGCACAATAATGTCCAAACACCTCCATAAGACCCAGAGAGGCTGTTCCTTTCTTAGCATAATGAATCTCCATTTTGGCTTTGTGTTTGTGCATTCACTCAGCTGGAAAAATGTTGCGCATTTCTAAACTGACATATTTACCTAAGTGTTTTTAATAGTTGTTTTTTTCAGGCCAGCTGATTTGTACACTTTCCTGAACACTTAATTTGATTTCTACATTAATTCTGTTTCAGGGAGTAATTAGAATAGACAAAGAAAGAATAAGTAGGACTTAAGTTATGAAACAAAACTGCCATGTGAATTTATTGCCTGTGGTTCTTTGGGACCCAGTCATCTGCTTCAACTACTTTTAATAGCTCCTTCTGACTTTAATGTGATCAAAACAAATGTAGCGTTTTGTTCTTGAGTTACATTTGGATTCTTCTACTTAGTTGTTGGCACAAAACCTGTTGAAAAGGGGTGGGAGCGCTGACCCTGAAGTTTGGTATATGCAGACCGCTTGGGATGTACTGCAGAGCCTGCCTGAAGGCCTCTGGTGCACGGTTATCTTCCCTTTGTCAGTTCACTGAGCGACGGTGCTGGCGGAAAACCTTAACAAAATGATTATTGACTTCTATGGGATTTCGTAAATGCATCAGTTTTTAATACAATTTGAACGGTAGTGTGCAAGAAATGCTAGCTAGCATTTTGTAATATTTTGCTTGCTTTCCTGGGGAAACAAAACTAAAGCAATGGATTTTACCTTCCGTTCTTTTCTCAGTCCATTTGAAAGACTCGCAAATGTACAACCCTCCTCAGTAACTTTTTCATCCTTTGGCCAGTTTCCACAAGGTTTGTCAAAGATGTCTGCCTTCTCAGGTTCCTCCTGCTTTCATAGAAAGCTGTGCCTGCAAAGATGGAATGGAACTGATAATGAACGCTCTGCTGTTTTTGACCATTTCCTGATGCTCCCAGCCAGCAGAAGTGTGTGTTGGAGCCAGCTGTCTCAGGGGGTGGTCGGGGAGCTGCCGGGGGGGAAGGATTGGTGTTTCTGGGGTACGCTGTGGGGTTGCGGGGCTTGGGGGTACAGGCAGTGGGAGCTGGCAGCGCAGGAGAGCCAGGTGAGAAGAGTGGATGGGGCTTCTGAGAGCTCTGATTGCTGTGCTAGCAGGATGCTTTCCCAGCAATTCCTGTTTTATTGTGGCAGGAGGGTCCTGGCCCTGACCCAGGCAAGCAAATCTGACTTTTGCCATGATGCTGGGTAGGGAGCCATGAGCTGCTTCTGGGCTTAGGGACAGAAAGCAATGACAAACATCTGTCGCCTCTTCCATGCAACCAACTGCTAGAAGTGCAACTTGAAAGACATTATAGACACAGTTGTTGATTCATTCAGCCAACAGAAGGCACCAAGAAATATAAATTAGCTCTTAAAAGGTCTGACCTATTTCTCCAGGCTTTTCTTATTTGAAACAACAATCCTGTCAGCACATGGTCTTGTTTATACAACGATCTCTCAGACTCAGTTTTAAAAGTACCATAGAAATTTTTTTTTTACAATGAGGGTGGTGGAACACTGGAACAGGTTGCCCAGAGAGGTGGTGGATGCCCCATCCCTCGAAACATTCAAGGCCAGGCTAGATGGGGCTCTGAGCAACCTGATCTGGTTGGAGATGTCCCTGCTCCTTGCAGGGGGGTTTGGACTGGGTGGCCTTTAAAGGTCCCTTCCAACCCAAACTGTTTTATGATTCTATGATTCCGCTTCAGACAGCAGTGCTCAGTTATTTTCAGTGAGAGAGTAGGTACCGGAGTGCTGCTTGGTGACAGTTACAAAGGAGTTCAGGTGCCTGCAGTCGTGAGTGGGAGCCTGCAAGATCACTAGAGTGATTTAGGCGCAGACGTTGCACTGCCTTTTGGAGGGGCTGGTGGCTTCTCAAGTAAGTAGGTGTTAGGCAGCTCTCATAGCTGGCAGCTCCTGCAAGTCTGACGAGGCACTTACATGCATCATGATTTGTAAATCTGCCCCTGAGGCACTAGAGATGAATTGTTCCAAGCGCTGTATTAGTTTCAGGTTTGTTTTATCATCTGTGCAGGCACTGACTTCTGTGGTTTTATTTGCAAGGTTAGGTATTGCAGGTTATTCTTTTAGTGGTTTTTGTTCAGCTCAGAGTATCTATGTCTGCCTTTAGTGTTAAATACCAAAAGCACCAACCCTTCATGATGCTAATATTAAAAAATTGAAAATAGTTGGTACAAAACAATGTTTATTTTGCAGTAGTTAAGCAGAGTTAAGACAATATGCTTGGGTTATTCAGAACGGCCTGTGAGCAAAGACTGCTGCTTAGTTCTCTGTCTCTGACCTCAGGCTCTCAAGGGGTATACAAATGCCCTTTTGTCGGTAAGAATGTTTATGCCTTGCATGTGCCCATGTTTCTTGCTCTTTCATATGGCAATGAATGTTTTGGTACCTATGCAGACTGGCACACTCCAGGAACTTTTGACAAGGGCATATAGTGATAGGACAAGGGGTAATGGCTTTAGACTGAAAGAAGGTAGATTTAAATTACATGTAAGGAAGAAATTCTTCACTATGAGGGTGGTGAGGCACTGGAACAGGTTGCCCAGAAAAGCTGTGGCTGCCCCATCCCTGGAAGTGTTCCAGGCCAGGTTGGATGGGGCTTTGAGTGACCTGGTCTAGTGCAAGGTGTCCCTGCCCAGATTGGACAGGGGGATTGGAACTAGATGATCTTTAAGGTTCCTTCCAACCTAAACCATTCTATGATTCTGTGATTCTATGACATTAAGTAAATGCATGTATTTGTTTGCATGTAAATATATTGCTTGTATGCAAATATATTTCTCAATGTCCCTCATTTTTTCCCTGTGTTTCTTTAAGGTCAGGATCTGTTTATCTGAAGGCGATAGCTTTAAAGTTGTTGTTTTTGTGAGTATCTAATCTGATACAAGGTGCCCAGCTCTGGGATTTATATGTTAATGGATTAACAATCACTGCCATTTCAGAATATGTGAAGGAAATGGAAACTAGCTCTTTCCCTGTCTTTATTTCCTCAAATTTGTATTCACTCATGGTTTGCACTTGACTTCAGAGCCACCCACACTGCTTTGCACAGGTTGGTTATACTGAGATTGCTGCTGTAGCTGTGGGTGACTGTGCCGCAGCTGTGCACAGAGCAGTGTTTCCTCCTTGCTCTCTGTGCGTGGATGTACGTTTGCTTTTCACCCTGCAATGAGGAGCAAGACTGTTCTCCCAGGTTGGCCAGTGGATGCCAAAAGGGTTATACTTCTGCAAGACACTGATTTGGGATGTTAAATTGAACTGTCTGTAGGATTTTTTCATGTTATCAGGTTATTTAACCTCATACTGCTCCTTTACTTTTCCAGACTTTTCCTTCCTTCCAAGCTACCCTTTATTACCTCCATGCACAACTGCATTAGGCATCTGCCCAGTGAGAACTGGGTAGAATACCTGGAAATAATCACGCCTTTTTGCCCTTTCACAAAATTATTTTGCAAAACTTGGAAGAATGGAAGAAGCCTTCCAGCTGCAGCCGCTGGCTCCCTGCACAGCAGCTGCAGCACACATTGCACACACACACACATGCTTCGTACCACTAATTGCTGTACAAGACTAAAAGGTAGTCTTGTACAGCAATTAGGATTCTTGGGGAATCCTTCCCCATCAGCTCATAATGTTTCTGTGTCCTGTTCAGTCTGCTGCTGATGATGCAAAGCCTTCTTCACTGCTCTGACTTTAATCTTGAGTAGTTTCCTCTTCTCTTCAGCTCAAATTCCCAAATGACTTTGTGGGTATTTTGTGCCATCCAATTAATGTGTTTCCTAAATCAAGTGGTCAGGAATAAAATGAGAACATCTTACTTTCATCACCACAATATTGATTTTTGCTCCCTTTCCCCAGACACGCCTTCTTTGGTGATGACAGTATTTCCAAGTGAGAAAGCATCTGTCTTCCCCTTTTCCTAGATGAAAGTGCAGCCAATTTATTTCAGGGAACTGCATGGGACATTTTTTTAATAAATCTTTTCCGAAAATTTGAAATTGCATTACATGATTGAGATTATGGGAACTCAACTCAATGGCTTTGTGTTATTTTCCAGTTATCGCTGTGCAAACATAAAGGAGAGATAGTACGGGAAGGTTCTCTAAAACTGCCTTCTGTTCTGCTAAGCTAATATTTTTTAATCAAATCTCTTCAAATTTATTCCATAAACTGTATTTTTTCTGACATTCCTAATTCTTGGGAGACTTCTGGATTCTGAATAGATATTGTAAAACATGCCGTGAAGGTAGGCTGCCACTTATCCTCAGGAAACACTCTGTTCTGCTGGATTAGGGCTTTCAGAGCTTTTAAACTGTATAAGCATAGTCTAAATCTTAATATTGAACGAGATACATTGAGCAGTGTCTGTCAGTCAGCAGTGAAATAGAGTCAGCATATTATTACTTACAGCACTGAAAGGCATTTAATGAAATTAGCAGACAGAACAATTATATCAAACTGCTATGGCAGATATTTGGACTATAAGCACAGTATAATAAACTCATATTAATATCAAAATGAAAAATAATATGTAGTGTAGCACTAATCATGACAATTTTTGCATCTTTAATGCATTAATTTCTAAATACAGCTATGAAATCTCTTACTGATTTCCTTGCAGGGTTGATTTTTCTTACTTTCAGTGTATTCACAGTGTTATCAGTGTCGTTTGTGACACGAGTTGTTTACACTAATGACTCAAGGTGTACATTGATAGAGTCACTATTTTTAATGTTTTATCCTATTAGGAAATCTGAACTTGATACACATCTGGTAATTTTTTATCTTAATGTCTGATACCTGTTTTTGCACTGGCTTCTTTGAACCTCTCAGGCAGCTGGTTTCTCATGGCAGTGTCTGGATGGGCTCGGTGGGTGGAGCGAGTAAGTGGCGTGAGGTATGCGAAGCGCCTTCTGTGTAGCTTCTCACCAGCGGAAGTGTGCCCAGCATGGAGCATTTCTGCATTGGAAGCAGAATTAGTTTGCTATTAATTTACTGAAAACTGCTAAATATTGGTGATCAAGATAGGAGAAGCCTCCAAGTTACTGTTTTTATTGAATTGCTGTTGACAGCGCTCCAGTTTGGTCCTAGCGCTACAGTGATACATGATTTACTAACTATTGACTTCTTTACATATTCAGCAGAAATCTCTGTTATAGAAATGAAATAGGTGAACTATTATTAAGCTATATATATTGATAATTAAGTGGTGAAGTGGCTGGATTTTAAGTTGCAAATGTAAACAGTACAATTTCTAGCTCACACTAAACTGCACTGATTATAGCCAAGGTAAGGAGTTCTTAATAGTTGCTTGGATAACTAATTTTTTTCTTCCTTGCATAGTATGGCCAGACAGCATTTCAAATTGGGGAGAAAATAATTTAACTAGATCTATCTTAAAGACTTTAATTTCTTATCTTCTAGAAATTAGTATTTTATTTAATGTGAAAATAGTATCTTATTTGATGTGTTACGTGTGGAAGTGAATAAGGATTGTTCTATAGTTAGTAGTTTAAAATAGGTTTCTTTGTTTAGTACATTGCTTATTATGTGTATTTCTTATGAAATGTATTGTGACCTGACCAATAGGGCTGTAAAATGTAAAGTGATGTATTAATGCATTGCAACTGTACTATTAATTTTTACCCTTGTATGATTCACCCGCCCCTTTACAGTCATATATTTGAAAGAACAAGTGCCGTTACCTTGCACAAGACTCAGACTTGAGAACCTGTAGCTGCTGTTTTATTAGTGCATAACCAGAGCATAGCACTGACATAGCCATGAGGTTGCAAAGAGGATGCAGAAGTCTGGAAATAGGTAGGCTAAGGTTGGCTTTTGAATGCTTATACCTTACAGAATTTAATTTCTTTAATTTCCTAGTCTCTTTTCTTACTTATTTTTTAAGCCTTTAAAGGTTTTTATCTATTTCAGTAAAGAATGGATCAAGCACTAGGGATGAACCAGGGTTGTGAAACGAAGGTTGTTATCTGTGAGACCACTGCCTCAGTTGTAGGATTTGAGGATGTTTTCTGCTGTGGACAATGAACTGTAGCAAGGGAACAGTCTCTCGAGACAAGGCAGCCAAGATAGGCTTTCTGCTTTTGAATGTACAGCATGAACACAAGAGAGTTTGTTTGTGATGCTATTTAAATGTAATTTAAACCATATTTGAGGGTTCTGTTTTTCTGAGTGTCTAGTATGAGAAATACAAGGCCTAATTTTGAGGTACATGTTGAGAAGAGGGAGTTTTGACAATGCTGCCAAATTCTAACAAGTCTGTACAATGTGATATGTCATTTTTCAGAGTCTTGTAACAAGTAGATTTGGCTAGATAGTCAGAGGGATGGTAAATGACACATTTCTGACAGTAAGAGAGATCCATTTCTGTATTTCACACCCCTGCTCCAGAGCATCTGTATACTTATATTTCTCGAAGAAAAATCTGCAGTAATTTTTGAGAGCACAAAATAGCACATTTGCTCCTTAATTTTGTTTTCTTAAAAAAAATAATGTAATTTACTGAAATGCCACATTCCTACATCTCCAAATTAGATTTAAGAATTGTCTATGTATCAAAACCTCCTCCTGAATATTCCACTTTATCAAACATACAAGGAAGTGAAAATAGGGCATTATGGAAAGAATCGACCAACCTCAGCTACAGCAGTCTCCACCACTGATGCCTCTGGTACGGCACTGCCTGTCATGTTGACTGTGTCGAGATCAAACCTCTAGACGAGATCTGGGCGTTGAACTCAGACGTCCTGAGTCCCCGTCCAGGACCTCAACAGTGGGGTATTTCCTACCTTTCCTTCATTTTAAGTCTTCTCTTTATGATTCATGCTGCTTTATAAAAAGGGCTTCACAGTGTTAGCCCTCCTTTGAGAGGGAAATTTTCATTCCCCTCTGAGTGAGCTGCCAAGGAGGCGACCTGGCAGGATGTGGTGTGGCAAATGTATTTTAGTCTGGAAATGGTAACAAATATTTACAGCTATTTCTCTGGAGCTCTTTAGTATTGTTAAAATGAACAACTCTAATTACAGAATATTTGTTGAGGCTGTGATGACTCAGCCACTGGTGCAATAAACAGAGGAACAGAAACACTTTCCTTCCCTTCTTGGAAAATGCTCCTCCTGTGTTTTTTGTGGCATGAATGACTAGAATTAGCACCACAAATGCAGCTGTGATTTTGGCTGCCCCTGACCAATCGAGCTTCCTGGTGCATCAAAAGCTCACATAAGCCATTTTTGAAAGTCTATTAATATGCAACAAAAATTAAGTATTTAGCTTTATGTCTATTTGGAAAATGTCCAGTTTATTGTGAACAGTTCTACAGTGGCAGTTTGCTATGCTCAGACTAGATTATTTTGGTTTGTTATTGAAACAAAAATCTGAATATCTGTGGTGCTTGCAGCAGTAGCACTACTGCTGACCATGGGGTCTGTACAACTGCAGAACATGCTGTGGAGGAGCGTGCAATTTGCAGACATGAGGTAGTACCTATTCCAGTTGGTTTTGAGGTTTGGAGTGAGCAGTAGATGAACACCGCTCTTGACCTGGATTTCTGGGATAATGAACCCTGGGAGAATAGGCCTGTAGAATTTTAGAAGGGTGGAATCGGTGTGCTTTAGAGAAAATAAACATCTTTAAAAAATCTCTGCAGCTCAACAGAAAGCACTCTTTGGATTCATATAGGGTCATTGAAGAGTTCTATAGATGTATCTTACCATAAAAGAATAGTTTATAACCTCAGCTTATTTATTGTGTCAAAGTATCATTCTCTTTGGCAGAAAAACCTTTTTTATTGTAAGGATGGTTAAGCGCTCCGCCTTTGCCCACAGAAGCTATGGAGGCTCCACGCTTGAGATGTTTAAAACCTGACTGGACATGGTCATGAACAACCTGCTCTGGTTGACTCTGCTTTAATGGGGGGTGCTGGACTCTGTGACCTCCAGAGGTGCCTGCCAGCCTCATCCATTCTCTATGACTTTCTCTAAGGTATTCCCCTCACAATTACCCCACAGGTGTACAGCTAGAACCATAGTAAGGGAAAAAAGTGCCAGGATCTCTTCTGTAGGATCTGCAGAGCCCTGTGGTTACTCTCAGACCCAAATGCCTTCATAACAACTCTATCTATCAGGAGACCTGCTCCATGACCATATTCTCCTGAACAACAGCCCTCAAGGGCTCCGAAGAATGAATACCAGTACTTAAATAGTGACTAAAGATAATCTATGGAGTCACTGCATTGATGCACAATTCCAGGTCTGGTCCATGCAGAACCAATGACTGCCTGTTCCCTTTACCATCCCACTCCTGCAAGGCACTCCACTGTGCAGAGCAGAATCCCAGCATGCCACGCTCCAGTGCTCGAGACCCATGTGTGGAAGGTGACCGGCTGCTCATAGATATCATAGACATGATCTGGCACAGCATCAATATTCTGGTTATTGACCAGCAGGTAGAGATGAGTGTTCTCTGCATCACAATTCCTTTATGTACAGTGGTACAGCTAATACTGTATCTGTGTGTGACTTTAGAGGAACCCTTTACCATGCTAATAATGACCTTTTAATACTTCTTTTTCTAAAAGGCACTAAACTGAAAATGAGCTGTACTCTTTCCTATTTCATTCCCATTTCCAGGCATAAAAAACCTGCACTATAACTCTGTGCTGCAACATTGCACAGAGTCTGAGCCAATGATTTACAAAAACTCTTCTGGAAGGAGAAACTTTATCATGCAGTCAGCAATGGTCTCAGGCATGAACACCCCGTGGGGTACCAGGACCTGTTCTCAGCCACAATTTCTGCTGCCTTGCTTGGAAGAAAGCATTAGTGAAGAAAAAGCTTCAAAAAGGCTTAGAAAAACAGTAGATAGGAGGAGGCAGAGGTGGAAAAAATAGTTAGAACAGTAGTAACAGAAGATTTTGTCCAAGATGGTGTACTCTACAGAAGGTTGCATCTGCCAGCAAGAAAGAATTGAACTGAGTTGTTCAGAAACTTATGGACCACCTACTCATTTTCCCTTCCCCTGCCAGGAGCTAGCCCCTGCGCTGCACAAGTGAATGCTACACCTTCTCCAGTTGATGCACCAGCCACTACAGATGCTGCTCTGCAGCAAAAGCGTGTCCACTATTTTGTGAAGATCTGAGATTTCCAAATACAGTTTCCCCCCCGAAATGTAGGGACAGAGACGAAAGAATTTCCAGAAAGATACCAGGAAAATAAAAAGGAAAATTTCTAGTAAATGAGCGGAACTGTGGAAAATAGGCTTTGTAGATATCACCAAATTGTGCAGAATGTTTGTTTTCCTTTTTTTTTTATATAGCACTGTAAATTGCAATTTGTGTTTAGATATCTCTGTTGTAGCTGTGAGAAATCAAGGTCCGTTGTCAGGAAAAAAAAAGAAGCACTAAATTGTTTCATAAAACTCTATAGACATCCACATTAAGCAGGTCAGCTCATTTCAGACTTAAATTTATAACAACACACCTAAAAACCTTTGCAGAATTGGAGGTCACCCACAAAATAAAACGACACCATATATGAAACTTAAAATCACAGAATCGCTGCAAAGGCAAAAACCCCCCCTTAGCAGTTGTGAGATTACTAGCAAAATCATATTTAACATGTCTGTTTATGGTTTGCTTCATTCCCAAAGGCAATATTCAAGTCCTACATCAGAGAAGATAATTTAAGATTTGCTTGTGTGGTGCTTAATCTCAGTTTTGTAAGTTTGAAATCTCTAAATGAGGAGGCTACAAATAAACCCTGCAATGAAGGGTTCAGGGCTGTGGCAAACTTTGTGAGGGGAGATGTATGAGATAGGCAAACCTTTGCTTGTAAATAACTGCAGAAGGGCATTCGCTTCTCTTCACCTGTAAAATAACAATAATAATAATGATGTCTGTCAAGTCAGCCATTCTTTAGCCACCATTCCTCTGGTGACTTGCTGGGAGGCATGGACAGTGACCGCAGCCTGCGGCCAAATAGAGAGCATGCATTTTTGCAAAGGTTCATGATGTTTTCACAACTCGTTGAGGCCAACTGTCTTCCTCCTCGGTGTACAAGTCAGCACCTGAACTTCTAGGAATGAAATATGTTAGAAATACTTGAAGTATTGGTGCACCAGGCTGGACAGGTAGCTTTACTGGTGGAGACTCCAAAGCCTCTCTGGGCAAACTAAGGCCTGAGACTGGACTCATATGATTATATTACTATGGACTTGGCTGTTATATGTGATAGTGTTTTTTGGAACAGCTACAAAAATAATGAGTGGATGCATTAAATTCAGCCCTCAACACCTCTCCTCGTGGTTTAAATCAAGTCACCTTGCATCCTACACAGGTACGTGGAGGTAAAATTTGGCCTTGTAGTATCGTTTTCACCATCCATATGTATATCAGAATTGTTCCACGGAATAATTAAGTAGGTTTCTAATTCACACTGGAAGTATCTCAGTGTGATTTGGCTAAGGCCATTTGAAATAAAGGTAGTGGAGAAGCAAGGCAGCTCTGAAAAGTTACATTTACAAGCTCGGACAATGGAGCAGTTAAATAAGACACAGTTTATTGTGTCAGTCATGAAGGTAGAAAAACCTGAACTGTTTCCTAATGGTTTCAACATAGATCGTTACGTGGAGTGATCCAGTAGCACATGAAAACTACCATCAGCAAACCTGAGAGGGGAGGGAGATGGACGTCATTGCTACCTTGCATCAAGTGCTTTGCAATAAATTGGCTCTGCATAGCTCAGGCATTTTGTGATGCTGTTCACAGGGTTCAGCCCACAGCCACTTCCAGGCTCCCACTCTGAAAGATCTCCAAAGTTTTGGTTTTAAGTACAATGGAGAATTGTATTGCTAACGTGAATGATCTTCTCAAGAGGTAAAGCTTCAGTGTTTTTTTTGGTTTTGAGTTTTTTTGTGTATTGCTGTTTCCTGAAGCCACTGTTCCCAGTGGCAGTAGTGAGTGATACCCTACATGGTTTATCAGTGACACAAACTCTTACACCTGCTCTGGTAGCTTAGCTCTCCTCTGCTGCACTGCAGTGGTCAAAATCTGTTCTTTGCTGATACGACACACTTGATCTGGCTGAAGGTCTGTGTTTTCATTGGCAGTTTTCCTGACTTCCAGATCTCTTTCTCTCCTGCTATTGTCCTTAGGATGCCAAGGGATATCAAGAGTTTTGTACCCTGTAGGCCTCCGTGCTCCAGGGGCACTGAAGTAATCTCCCTCTGGTGCCTTGCTTTGTTTTGATTTCCTTCAAGGAAGTTTTGACTTCCTTCAAGAGGCAAATGCTCTTTAACAAGATAAAATATGTCAGTTGTAATTCTTAAATCAACTGAAATACTGAATCAGTTGGTATATAGGAACAAAATCACATGAATTATCAGACGAACTCCAGTAAACAACAGAAAAAAACATGAGATGATGCTGGCCATGCACGTGCAATCCTGGAGCCTAATCAGGATGTTCTTTTCAAGCTACACCAAGAACTTCTCCAACTAGACTTATTTTGAAAGGACAACACAATACTGTGGACTCCATTATACTTAAGATTCATCAGGATTTTTTATTAGCCTACAAGGCTCCAATTTCACATTAGAAATAAAATACAGCTATTTGCCAGTGACGGCTGATGGTATTATTACTGGCCAGGACTGATTTTACTGCAGTCAGGCACGGTGCAAAAATCTTGACATAGCCTTGTTATTGTCTGTCTCTTACAAACATATTCCTTTGCTGCTATAGTCCTGCTGTGAATTAGACCTGACTCTATCAGTCAATCTGCTGACCATGTAAATATCCCTAGGACTCTTAGGTTGAGACCATCACTGTAACTCTACTTTCTCCTGTTTTCCCCTTCAACCTGTCAATAGCTGCTGTAATGCTTCAGTTTTAGTTAGAGTTGGCTGAGTCACACCCGTCACTTGTTATTTGTGTGTTCCCAAAACGGTGTGTTCTGAGATGAACTGCTAGCAGCAGGAAAATTCAGCTAACATGGTTGCGGGGCGAAACATAGAAACTTTCAATAGAGCTAACAAAATGTTCTCTGAAATGACTGATCGAACTTGTTGACTGTTTCACTCAACCCAAAATTATATTCTTGCCTGGCAATTTACTTTTCCACAATATTTGCTGACTTTAGTGTGAGGGTGGAGATGAGGGGCATACATCTTAGAGCTTGAGGAATCCTTGACTGTCCTTGTCTGTCCTTCTTTTTTAACTGCAATTGTGAGTATTTGAGTTGGTATCTTCTGGGAGTGAATCCATACAGAAACTCAAACTTCCTTCTCCAGGGTATGCAAGAAGCAGTAATTGATTCTCACTTTGTTTTTTGTGAAATGTCCTGTAGACCTTATAGTCTGATTCATTACTGGTTACTGTCAGAGCATTCTAGGGGTTGTAAGCAGGTACTACTGGAAAATGCTTATTGACAAAGGAAATTCTAATTTGATTATTTGACATCTCTCATAACATCTATAGAGAATCCTTTCCAGTTAGGATAGGTACAATTATGCTCTCATATGTCAATTGTTTTCAGATTTTGTTATAAATAAAATAAATTGCAAGAAAATCTGATGTGTTTAAGTGAGAACTGGAACAATATGGCACATAAATTATACTGTAGTTGTGGAAGAGCAAGAAACTAAGAAATTCTGTGTTGCAAATGCTTCATGTGAAATTTATAAAATTCAGTGCTGGAAATGGGACAGGAAAAATGTGTACAAATTGGATCTTCACAATTAAGCTGACCTGTGTTTAGTAATCCCATTAAACCAGACTACAAGAATAGTCTGCTATAATCTTAGTATAGGCTTTTTGCTTTTGTTGAAATACTCATTGTACTATGGAATAGCTTAGCTGTTAAATTTCTTGACCTCATTCTGTATTTTATTTTAAACATATTTGTATTTGTTTCCAGTGCAATCATGCTAACGGTGTCAGTGGTAACTCTGAGCATGTCCATTCAAAGTACTTGCTGAGTCCTAAGCTTTATCTAGGTAGAAAAAAAATTTACTATGTCCTGTCTACTGCCTTTTGTGTGTGGGGGGGTGGGGGTGGGAGGGGAGAATTAGCTTTGCCATCTGAAGAACTGCCTCCTAGATTAGCTTTTCTCATACCTTATGAACTGACAGAAGCAGTGCATCTTCTGGAGGCTGACCCAGAAGTTATCCAGAAAGCACATATGATCATGATATGCACAGCTCATGAAATCAGTCCTGCAAACCCTTCACAACATGAGAAGAATAGAGATGGTGTGTGGGGGAAAAGAAAATTTTGAAAACCCTATTTGTATGTAATGGAAAGGGAGCTGAAGGAACTACTGTAAGAAAGCTGGGGTGTAGAGTAAAACACGGAGTTGCTGATACATTTCTATTTGGATAGCCTCACAATTTCACTGCTCTAGACAAAAAAACGCAGAACTTCTCCTGCTGCCAACTTGATGAGAAGGGTATGTTATTATAGTGCCTGAGAGTGTATTACTTGCCTTTGTTGCCTGTAACAGTAATTTTGATAATGTAGAGAGGTTTAGAAGAATCAATCAGTGTTAGGTACCAGAACAACCATTTTATTTATTACTCCTAACTCACGAGTCCTTTCACAGTTTGCTGTTATCTAAGGGATGCATTTTCTGTGGTATGAGTAACACAGGTTTCTCCATCCCACTATGCATACACACCAGTGCACCAGGTTTTCTGACTGAGTGATAACGATGTACTAGCCTCGGGACAGAAAAGGAGGTATAAGGGCTTTGGGAAATACTGACAAAATGTAACCGATATTTGATCTTCTCACCATGGAGTTGTGGATGTAGCTCTAGCTACATCTACCAACGCGCTTGCTGTTGCCTGTTAGGCAACCTCCCACTCAACAGCTACCCTTGGTGTTAACCTGTGCTCATGGGAAGCAGTAAGTCTATGTTAGCACACCTTTTTGTCTTTAATGTCTTTTATTGCTGTAGATTTTTATTTATCCACCGACTAGATAAATATAAAGGTAATCTATCTAGTACCATACATAGTATTGCTTTGAGATGTACATACAATCAGGAATTTTCAGACAACATTTACTAAGAGGGAGACCTCATGAGTAGAAAGGCAGCCAAAAAAAAGATTAGTGCTATTGTAAAACTTCTGTTAATCCACAGACTACTTTTGTACAAGCTTTAAGTTAAAAGAGACTTGAGAGGAATCACTGGCTTCACTTCCTTTTTTACCATTTTGAAATTACGTTTTATGAGCATTGTCATTGAATGGTTAAAAGTATGGATGAATTAGGGTTCCTTCTCTGTCCAAAAGGTGAATCCTGAGCTTATGGTTGGTGGGGTTCAGACTCATAACTTTTTTTTTTTTAATTGCCATCTGTAAGTCTTGCTTGTGCTGGAAGAGGAGAAAATTCAGAGCTCTCTGCCCTGAACAGCTTACTCAATAATAATATTTTCTTAGCTGTGGGATTGGAGGGAAGCATGAAGATCTGCATCTTCTTGACAGGCATCTTGACTCCATCTCTTGTCAGCAGCACCAGCAATTCTCATTCAGGAGCAATTACATTACAGCAAACCCAAACAATAGCCATTTCACAGTTGCTTTAAAAATGAAATGAAATCTAAAAAATTGTTAGTTTCTTTAGTTATTCAATATTTAATTATTTAAGGCCATAAAATAAATCATCCAGCCTTGCCTTCCAATACTAAATTATTCCTGTCTTTTATCCAGAGCAGTGAATACTGTTGCCTCAGTTGCAACATCAAGGGTCCAACTAAACACTGATTTTAAATTTTTTTTTTGTGTTGCAGTTTCTATACCCTTTGGTTAAAAAACAGTGAAGTTCATTATAGGAAGACCACTTCAAAGACCCAATTTACATTTTTTGATGATACAAATATTCTGGGCAACAAATCCAATAGAAAAGACTTGGGTTGTTAATCCCATCCTGATAAATCTTCTATAGCCTCCTACAAATTCCACATGCTTTGGGCAGGTTCTTTTCAAAGTCAGCTTTGACTGTTTGCAATGGGTTTATAATAGCAGCTCTAAAACTGTGTGATGCGAGTGAATTTTCTACATGATATGTTTATTTTGTGCCTTATTTATTACCATGAGCTGTTTGCCAGGGAAGTGTTTGCTATTCTGATCATCTGGGCCATTCTGGTAAATAGAAACCCTCCAGAATAACTGAATCATGATCTGAGTTTTGTGCTGGTGAAATTTTTACACATTGGTGTTTTCTACAGCTTTAGGATTTTCTTTTTTTCAGCTTTTTCTCATTTGGTGTGTTGCACTATCACAACACTCATTGGAAAGGTCTCTAATTCACAAGGCCGTTAGCCCAGTTGGCAGACTCACTATTCTAATAAAAGCCTACTCTTCTCATATTTTTCTATCTTCTCAGGTAAAGCTTTTCTACAATGATATAAGCCAGCCCCTTTGCTGTTTTCTTAGGAAGGGAAACAGCGATAGTGTTTCCTCTTCTACTTGTAATCCCTTTAGTCAAGAATTATGCTGAACATCTGTAAATTAAATTAATTCGGATGAGACCACTGCCTCTCACATGATCACTTTTTCACATGTACTGCAAGTGGGGCACAAAAGCACAAAGAGATTAAATACCTTCCAGAGGCTCACACAATGAATTTTTGTCAAAAGCTGAGCCCTGGAGCCCTGAATCCATTTCAGAGTTACAGAAATCTCTCACATGATTCCCTTGGGTGCTGAATATACAGACTACACAAAATACAAGTATCTTTGATCTCTGATTTAACCACTATGTGCTTAATTAAAAAATATTTGTAGTTCGTAGAGAAGGTACCAGAGTTTTGATTTATGAGTCTTGGGTTTGTAGGAGCTGATAAAACAACATGGCAAGCTCTCAGCCCTAGATTTCAGGAAGGCGGACTTCAGTCTCTTCAGGGACCTCATGGGCAAAGTGCCATGGGAGGCGGCACTGGAGGGAAGAGGGGCCCAGGAAAGTTGGTCCGTATTTAAGGAGCACCTCCTCCAAGCTCAGCAGAGGTGCATCCCGATGAAGAAGAAGTCGGGCAAAAAGGCCAGGAGGCCAGCGTGGATGAGCAAGGAGCTCCTGGACCAACTGAAAGTAAAGAAGGAAGCCTATAGAGGGTGGAAGCGGGGACAGGTAGCCTGGGAGGACTACTGAGTGGTTGTGCGAGCGGCCAGGGATGGGGTGAGGAAGGCTAAAGCCCTGACGGAATCAAATCTGGCCAGGGATACAAAAAGTAACAAGAAAAGCTTTTACAGGTATGTAGGGGACAAAAGAAAATCCAAGGAGAACGTAGGCCCCCTCCGGAAGGTAACGGGTGTCGTGGTTACCCGGGATGTGGATAAGGCTGAGGTACTCAATGACTTTTTTGCCTCACTCTTCACTGATAAGAGCTCTTGTCTCCCCACCCAAGCTGTGCAAGGCCCAGGCAGGGACTGCGTGGATGAAGAATCGCCCACTGTACTCGAAGAGCAGGTTCGGGACCATCTAAGGAACTTGAAGGAGCACAAGTCCATGAGGCCTGATGAGATGCATCCGCGCGTCCTGAGGGAACTGGCGGATGAAGTTGCCAAGGCACTGGCCATCATATTTGAGAAATCGTGGCGGTCTGGTGAGGTCCCTGATGACTGGAAGAGAGGGAACATAACCCCCATTTTTACAAAGGGGAGTAAGGAAGACGCGGGCAACTACAGGCCGGTCAGCCTCACCTCCGTGCCTGGCAAGGTCATGGAGCAGATTCTCCTGGAAACCATGCTAAGGCACATGGAGAGCAAGGAGGTGGTTGGTGACAGCCAACATGGCTTCACCAAGGGCAGATCGAGCCTGACCAATTTGGTGGCCTTCTATGACGGGGTAACAGCATCGGTGGACAAGGGACGGGCAATGGATATCATCTACCTGGACTTGTGCAAAGCTTTCGACACTGTCCCGCATGTCCTTCTCTCTAAACTAGAGAGGCATGGGTTCGGTGGATGGATCACTCGGTGGATAAGGAGTTGGCTGGATGGCCGCACTCAGAGAGTGGTGGTCAACGGCTCAACGTCCAAGTGGAGACCGGTCACCAGTGGCGTCCCTCAGGGGTCCATGTTGGGCCCGGCCCTTTTCAACATCTTTGTTGGTGATATGGACAGTGGGATAGAGTGCACCCTCAGCACGTTTGCCGATGACACCAAGCTATGTGCTGCCGTCGACACGCTGGAAGGGAGGGATGCCATCCAGAGGGACCTGGACAGGCTGGAGAGGTGGGCCCGTGCCAACCTCATGAAGTTCAACCAGGCCAAGTGC
>WHYT01017975.1:232923-275764 GCA_009806455.1 Tetrax tetrax
TTTTTTTTTTTTTTTTTCCTGCCCTTATTTTAAATCTAGCACCATTTAGACCAGCATATGCTTGGAAATCAAGTGTATTTATTTCCATAAACAGGTATTGCTTCAGTGTTAAATTTCACCTTTCTCAAAAATACTCAATTACCTAAGTAGCAGTGTATGCAGGATAGCACAATAGATAAATTTTGATTTTGAAAATTTAATTTTAATTTAATGCTATTATTTTTGAAAGGGCAGATCATAGAGGGCAGATGTCCAGACTCTGCGTGAAAATGTTGATTGCTTTGTGCCTGGCAGCTTGTAAATGCCAAGTACTTGTTAGATGTTTATAAAATTATTTTCAGGCACTTCAGCTGATGAGGAGCTTGCAAACTGAGCCTCTTTTTTGGAGAATATACGATGTATATATGTGTAATTAATATTCCTGCACTTTCAAAATCAGCAAGCCAGGTTTTAAGACACCACGATTGACTTGGGTGAGTTGAGGGAGTCTAGAACAATTAGCAAAGCTTTCTAGTTTTGTGATGATGTGGGGTTAGTTTTGGTTGGGTTTTTTTTGTTTTTTTTTTTTTGTTTTGTTTTTTTTTTTTTTTTAATTTTTGTTAAGTTGGGTCCAGAAGCTCCCTCAGGCAGTTTGTTTTTTCTCTGGATGATGGGCATGTGTCCCCTGATGTGCTCCATCCCCTGCTCACACTGCTGGGTGCTCCCTTTCCCATGCCATCCCCTTGCTCCTCATTGCCTTCCAGTTGTCGTCTTCTCAACCTCTTTCCACAGAAACTGTATTTCACTTTCTCGCCTGGTCTTTAATTGTGATGTGGTGGTGTTTTCCTTGGGCGTTTGGCTGCTCTCTCACTCTGAAGTACCAGAGGGCTTCAGCCCCCCTTGATAATAACTGGGATTTGCAGCTTTTCATCTGGGCTTTGTGAAGCTGGTGGGAGGAGCAAAAACAAAACAAAGACCACTTTCAAAGCCCCTAGAACTATGATAAATCTCTGAGAATCTTTCATATTGTGTTAATGTATTTATGTACTTCAGAAGCTGGAGACCAAGCTACCGTATAAATCTTTAATGTTATGTACATGCATAAAACTTTAAATTATTGTTTAGTGACCTCATTGTAGAGAGATGGTGAGAAGAAATCCCACAGCAATGCAATATTCTTAATTCTAGGTTCTCACATTTGTATTTCTGTTTTCTTAGAAATTAATGTGTCTGTGTTCAGCAACAAATGTACTTTAGGCCAAATAGCTGAACCACAAATATTTGGGGTCTTAATTTTGGGACAAGAATTCCACATTTAGCTATCTTTGTAGGAACAGCTTATCTTTCAAGTGCTGAGCATCCCCAAACCACTGTGTAATTGATGGACATTGCTGGGGAAATCAGCTCGGGAAATCAGATTGCTCTGCTGCAGTGACTGATGCTGGAGTTCAGTCCATCAGGTTTGTAAGTGTTACCATAAATAAAGAAATACTACTGCTCCCTTTTAGAGACAGAAGAGATGGTAAAGAGGGGAAATTGGCATGCCACAGGAAAGTAAAGCTTGGGTAATGGACTTGTTTGTTATTAAAATATAAATAAATTATTGCTTAGTTAAAGTAGATACTCAGTATTTTAGATAGAAACTTTCTTGATGATGCTTTTATGACTGTCCTGGATGTTGAAGTGGTGGTTGTGTTTTAGTTTACCTAAGCAATTTTTTTATGAGCATATATATGTGTGTGTGTATATATATTTCAATATATAATAAAATCTAGAAAGAAACATTATCAATTTTCTACCTGAAAATGCAGTGGTGGTTTTTTTTGTTTTGTTTTTATTTATGTATTTATTTATTTAAAGAAATGGCTTGTTTTCAGGCAAGCCTGCTTGTTGAATTATGAGCTAGCTGGTAGCCAAGCAGCAGATCATTTACCAGCGGTCACTGAACACTGATTGTTCCTCTGCTTATTCTTCTAAGGGAATGGTATTATCTCCAGGATATTTATTTATTTATTTATTTATTTGCATTATATCTTGTAAGTAGGGAGCAAGGACTAATTTTGCTGGAGTCTGAGAAAAGTTGTAGTTAAATCACTGGTGACTGTTCCTGTAAATCTCCTCAGCAAACGTGGTTTGGCTGCAGGTTGCCTCAGAGGTTGGATCAGCACGGCGCAGAATGCCTGAATGCTTAGGGAAGACTGAATATACTAATTCATTTTTAACCTTATAGCCCCTCTCCACACTGAGAAGATCCGCTGAATAATATTTGTTGCCTCCCAAATGTTGTTTGTGCTTAGCTTGTTATAGCATTTCTTGAATAACTGAAATGCATACCTCTAGACATGTTGTGTGATAGCAGGTGCATGCCAGCATGACTAATGTGCATCTACAATTAAATAAAGTTCCTGAAGGTTTCTTTGTTTCATATGATAGTGCCAGGAGATTTCAAAGACTTTGATGTTGACAGTTACAGTAATTACACTGCATCAATTATGTTGTTCTTGGTAAATTAGATTTCCTGGGTTGACCTGAGCAGAGGTGCAGTGTCTCGCACTTTAACCTGCTGTCTGTAATCTACTCAATACTTCTTCAATGTACTGTATTTTGATCTACTGAGTATCAAATTTAAATTGGGGATTTTTTCCACCTAGATTACTTGTGCACATATATATATATATATATGTACTATATATATATAGTACATATATATATATGTGTATATATATATGTACTATATATTATGTACATATATATATGTACTATATATATATAGTACACTTTGTTACTGATTCTTAATGTATCTCTTTCTGTATGATGGCGATACCTGGAGAATGAAGGTGATCAAGACAGTAGCTTACAGGGGAAAAAAGCTACAGCTTAATAAATGCATAAAATTTAATTTATTTCTTGTTGTAATCCAGAACATATAACTAGCCTGTAGTGCTATCCGTGAACTACTTTCTATTGCTTTTACATTTGGCCTGACTGGATGTACTGCTGGGTGATTTCTCAAATTTTTAGATTTTTAATTTAGAGTTTGTTTCTTACGAGCCTTGAGTCCCTGGGAAAGCTGGTAACCAAATACAATAAGTAAAAATGTTTTATGATATTTGAGATCTTTATAGGGTTTTAAAAAATATCACAAACTTTCAGTGAGCAAGTGGCATGATGTGTTCCTGGATTTGCGGTGCAGTGAATCACTGAAGCACGTGCAGCTGCAGTGGGCCTGATTCATCCCTGCCCTGCTGCTCTTGCAGCTGTGTAAAGCAAGTTCAAAATACTGTCAGATCGAAAGATAAGTGTTTACTCTTATTTGCATTAAGGCCGATTGACACAACTGTTGTAGAAAGGGTGGGCTTTAAAACAGGAGTTGAGATGCAATGCTAGCAGTCTCAGTCTCCTCATGTGATGAGATGGTATTAAGTGACCTGAGTTTAAATGAGCTTTATGCTTATTTAAAAAAATGCAAATGATAACAGCAGGTTCAGGGCAGTGTGGATTAGATTTACTATGCTTACAACAAGTTGGAATGTATTTGTGTGATTAATTTTTAAAAACCCAGTTGATTAAGAAGAAAGCATTTCTTCTTTCAATTGTATTTTGATTTAAATAGTTCTTATAAACAAATTGAATTGACAGCTTGGATCAGCTCATGGTTTTGTTTTGTTTTGGTTTTTTGTTTTTTGTTTTTTTTTTTTTCCCCCCCTATCCTGCTATGCAAAACCTTACTCAGATGGTAAGAAAATTGTGCTTTCATGGCAGAATACAACTAGTCCCACACAGGGAGACAGTTTGAACACATCCTGGCTCCCCCTGTAGTACAGGCTCCCTTTTTATCCAATGCCATGCTATACCAATGTTTCTTTATCATGGAGATAGATGTGTAGTATTAATTTTTTAGCTTCAAGCTAAATTTTGCACTGCCACAAACTATCTTATTTCATAGCAATGCAACCTCATTGTGATAGTGCAAAGTGAGATTCTGTGATTGATGCTATTAAATCATGTAATATTGCGTTCTGTTGTCAAAATTTTTTTTTGTTATTGTCAACATTTTAATGTCTAGACAGAGGTTTTTAATAATTGCTGAAGTAAAATAAGCTTTTGGATGAGAACCATGGTGCCTGGTGGTTTGCAGAAAGGGAATGAGACTAAAGCGTATTTATCACTTCAAAATTACAGTTTCTGAGATGGCGAATCTTTGATTCACGCAGAAAATTGTTATAATGTAGCTTTTTAATTGGAGTTCTGGATACACCCCTTGTACTATTCTAGGAATCAACTGTTAATGAAAAAGCAGTAGTCAGTGAAGAATGAAATGAATTATTACTCTTTATTTAAGATTTAAATCAGTTTTAGTAAAACTGTATAAATTAATGTGAAAGTCAACAAGACAAACCTTTAGACTGTGACCAGAATTTACAATCTCACTTCTTCCCTCTCCTGCAAATGAAGCATTTGCCTTCAGTTTAAGGTAGTCCTAAATAGTACCTGCCATTTAGCCCAGACCCCAAAGAAGGGGGTTTCTCATGTGTTCCTCTCCCTGTGGGGCCAGCGGAGTTTTTCTCCGGTTGAGGGGCTGCCTTGAGATCGTTCTTCACCTTGTCATGCTCTTGTTACACTGGTGCAAAGAAGCATTTTGGGTGTTCCTGAGGATCCATTGCTGCCATCCAGATCAGAACTGGTGCTGGGCATAGATAATTGTGAAGCTAGAACTTTTATTGATTTTTATTTTTTTAATTTCCCCTCCGCTTTTCTTTGCCCTTTCATGGTAGCCTGTTTGGCATTGTGCAAAAAAAGGCTTTCTCCTTGGCTAGCTTTTGGCCAATGAAGCTCTAATTCTGTATTAATTCACCATGCTGGCTTGCCTTTGCTCTGTGGGTGATCCAAACTCCTACTCGAGACTCTTGAACTGTTACAAAGGGGCAGAGGAGCAGACAGAGCTGCAGTAGATGTAGTGTGAGAGCTGCGGGGAACAGGATAGGTTTCTCTTGGGGCTTGCAGGGAAGGACAGACTCTGGAGAAGAAGATGGCAAAGCAGCGCCGTTCATTGAGAGAACTTAAAAAAAAAATCATGAGGTAGATTTATCTGAGCCAAATCTATACTTGAAAAAATAATTTAGAGATTTTTTTTCTGCTTGTGCAAGTGTCATGAACCTCTTCTGATCTTTTTTTCATATGTTCAGTGTCCACACTTTAATTCCCTACTGTACTCACAATTTTAGTTCTACTAAATGGTGGCTCATCCATCAAGTCACCAGTTTACTGTAACAATGTCCTGGTTGATGAAAGAGCAGCAGTCTTTGAACGAAAATTACTTCTCATAAGTGTGATGTGTCACCTCTGTGGTTATGTTTGTGCTTGTGGTTCCTTGTTTTCCTGGCATCCAGGCCAGTAAATCTTGACAGTGAGGAAGAGTGTGTGTTGAAAAAGTACCTGGAAGTGGCATAAATCTGACTTGAGGAATTTGCTGAAGCGCTGCCCTGATCTGTGCAATAAGTCACCCGTCAGGAAGGTTATGGGAAGAAAATTTTACCTTACGCTTCTGATTTTACCTGGAGCAATGCCTTGGATGGTCAGGATTATTTTCTGGTGGCATCAGGGACTCAAATCTTAATGATGGTATTTTGACACCTGAGCAACTCTTAATTGATAACAAGTATAATGAATGGCTGCATGACCTGGTGGTTTCGGCACCTTCTTCCTTCATGCCTTTTCTCTTCGTATATCATTTAAAAAAATACTCTATATTCATTAGTTTCCCCCAGTTACCGTTATCTCATTTGAATTATCTCATTTCAATAGCAGTACCAGCAGAGAGCAGGTTAACAGAAAACCTTCTTAAATGCTATATAGTGCATGTGTCTGACAGTGTAGTAGTAAAATCCTGGTCAGCCTGAGAGCTTTAAACTCCAGACATTCAGTTATACTTACATAAATGCAAAATGTTTACACAGTGTATGTGCGAAAGAAAAGCCTGTCTGAGCAGTGCATCATCTTTCTCTTTTTGTTAGAAGTGACCACGCGTGTCTCTAAAGATTAACTGAGTGGCTGGGAAGAAGTTATAGTCTGGTTTGGTTAGAGGCTGTTTTTGGAAATAGCTTCCAGGAATTTTTAGAGAACAAAATCTTCTGAAACTTTAGTGATAAGGGCAGCCATCAAGTGACAAGAGGTGTTGTGGTGGTACCCAAAGTGGGTCACAGAGCCAGGCTTTTTCAGGGTTAGTTCTCAGTTAAGTTAAAGTCAGGAAGACAGATTTAAGTTGGGGATACAATTGCTTTCCTACCAGAGCCATTTTTGCTGTTCTGTAAGGTGCAACGTGCACAGCACGTGCACGTGCACAGGACACAGTACGTGTGTCCTGTGAACTAAAGCACAGCAGAAGACAGCCAAGCAAACCATACTGCTACAGAGGAGAAAATGTATCTTATTTGGCTTGCTTTAAACTTTTCAGAGGGAATATTTTAATTGTTTTATATCATGAGCCCCAAACCTTTCTATAGGACTTTGGAGATTTAAATTAGGAGGTCCACGTGTGCAGTGGTGTTCAGGCACCGTCTGGAAATAGCATTTTTCTTTCTAATAATGCTCTTTGTTCCAGGCAGTGCATCTTATTTTCAGGAAAGCAGCTGCTTGCTTTGGTAACTGGTAACTACTTATTGGTTTTACAATTAAAAGTGACTTCAAGCTATTGTGCTTGTAGCTGTGATCCTGCTTTTTTCTTGTATTTCACAGGGAAGAGGTTCTCATCTGAATGAGTCAGAGAAGTGCAGGGATACAGCCTGTATAGGACTGAGCTCCCCGTAGGAGGGACGGGGCTTCCCAAATGATGCAGAGGTCCATCGCTTTTGCAAGGAAATCAGTAAGGAGCAGATGGAGGCAGCTGCATCCTGGTGGTGGTCAGAGTGTGCATTGCTTGTAGGGGAGCCCGCAGCTGGGCTGGGAGCTATGGTGTTTCTCCAGCATTCCTGGGAAACCCCACAAACTGCCAGTGTTACCATTTACTTTTCAGATTCAGAAGCAGATGTCCTGTATTTCCACTTGTATAATATTTCTTCTGTATTTTAATTAACAACTGGAAAGTTACATTTGACCGAGCAGTTATTTAACCTTTTTACCACCAGGGACTGGACTCCCCCTTTGTGCTTTTAGCCTCTAGTACTCTGTCAATGGGGGTGGCAGATTTTTATTTATTTATTTTTAAATTTTATTTTATTATGGACAGTAACAGTGTCCAGTCACACAAGTATTTGCAGCAATTTCCAAGCGGTGAGAAACAGAAATGAGGCAACATCTTGCTATAAACTTGAGTTATGGCCACTTTCATGTGGCAAAGAAAAGATCCCGAAAATAAAGGTTAATGAGCTGTGCAAAGCACAGTGAAAGTCATAGAAAATGCAAATAACTTCTAAATATTTGCATGATACTTTCTGGCCTGAGCCAAGTCCTCATCTACTGTAGAGCAGAAAAGGAGCTTAAGAATTAATTACCTAGTTGATATGCGTAGTTCATTAAGATGTAATTTTTAATTGTAATGTATATTGCACTTCATGTTGAGTATCCACTGCAGGTCATAGCAAATTTGCAGGTTGATTTGTTGTTCAGAAGAATTTAGTTGCTGCTCTGTCATCCTCAAGAAGCTCTCTGACAGCTGCCTGGAAGCCAAAAATTTCCTTCACAGGAAAGTGATTTCCCTACTCTTGACAGAGGGCCCTTGCTACATTTGTGAAAGGTAGGAATCAAAGGGCAACACTTGGGGGGGGCGGGGGGGAAGTGTGTTGTTTTTGTTTTGTTTTGTTTTTTTTTATAAGGGATTGCCTTTAAATTGATAATTTCTGAAAAGTCAGTTCATAAGAAAGAACAAATTAAGATGATGTGTGTCAGGCCTTCTTCCTAGTTTCTGGGTTTTTTTTTAAGTGGAGAGAGAGAAGAAAAAAAACCCCAAAGCCTTAAAAAGCAGCTCTCCGTGCTGTCCCTTACCTTCAGTGCTGTAAAACCTGCTCAGGAAAATAATTTTTCTTATCTAAGAAAAACCATCCATTGCATGTGGACTCTTTCTCAGCAAGAGATTGTTTTTATAGTTTCATTCATTGACATAAAGGAGTGCCCTCCAAAGAAGGACGTGCCACATTTCGACTCAATATTTGTCTATTAGTTTGTTTGTGGTTGCGGATCTTATATATTCGCTGATTTAATCTTTTTGTATTCTGGGACCAAGTAATAGACTCTGCTGTTTCAGATTCAGAAATGGCATTGTATGGCAGGATGGATAAACACTGGGTTTTTTATGGTGCAAATCTTGAAGAGAAAATAGAATTTGGACTTGGTATGTTATTTACTCTACTTCAAATGTTGAGTGGTCTTTTCAGACAATCTTCAGTGTGAACAGAAATTTTTCTGATCTAAAAATCAATAAGATAGTGTTGGGTTTTGGGTTTATTTTTGTTTGTTTTGGTGTTTTTTTTGTTTGTTTGGTGTTTTGCTCCCCCCTCCGCCCCCCCCCCAAGAGCAATGGCTTTAATACTTTGAAAGCATTATCAGTGGGGCAGTACTGAATGCTACGCAGACAGAGAAAGCAGGATGCTTCAGTGCATGACCTACATTTCTTACCTGGTGTTCACCTCTTTATCCTGCATTACAGTCAGAGGCCACAGGTGGTGGAAAGAGCTTGAGAGCAGCAAAAGACATTGTGGAAGCCTCTGTCCTTGTATTGATCCTGTATATGTGGCACCTCTGAGATCTCTCCTTAGAGAGGATTAACTTCTCTCTGGGTTATCTTGCTGGGATAGACCCAATGAGGATCTGCCCCCATATCGTCCGGGCAAGCACAAGAGTGCCTAGTGCCTGGCCTGAAATAGTCACTGGAAAACACAGAGAGCTCCTCCTCCCCTAACTGTGGTCCTTGCATGTGGGTTGCATCTAGTAACTTTAACTTCCAAGCTCTGAAATGGATGAACTGAGTTGAAATTAAAAAGTTTTAGGGTTGTCTGGACATGGTGTCAGGCATTTGGGTTGCACACAGCTTACTACAGCCATATAATGTACCCTTTCACAGCTGATGCCTCTAGTACATCTACGTATCAGGTAGAGCTGATTCTGTCATAATCAGCAATTCTTGGATTTCATTTTCTTCTCTGAAACTGTTTTGGTCTATAACATGCAGTAATCCAAGCACTCTCTGCTCCTAGGCTTGCTCATCTGTAAAAGGAGCAGCACTCAAAGGAGTAATACTCATGCCCTCGAAAGATGCTCGTGCCGCTGACCTGCTTGTTACCATCTCAGCTGGAGGCTCTCACACCTGAAGCCCCAGAGGAATTTGTACCTGCACATTGGTGTTTTGCTGTCCTAGCTTAGACTTCTGCCGCAGCCCCCTTGTGGGCGTCTCCCCTCCGGCGGGGAGCGAAGCTTTGGGCAGGGTGGCCCAAGCTGATGCTGCTGTGGTGGGTTGAGCGAGTCCCTGTCCTAGTGCTGGCAGAGCATAGTCCAGAGGGTCTTCACACACGAGTTACAGCCTCAAATGTTACATGCAGAAAAATATTCCCTTGAAGATGTGCTTGCTTTGGTGAGCAGAAAGCTTTTTGGCTTAAGGGAACATTCACAATTGCCTAACCAGCATGTCAAAATATATGGTATTATGTAATTTGGTGCACAGTTCAACCTTTTGAAAGCACTATTATTTCTTTAAAAAGGTTCAGGAGATACTAATTTTTTTTTGCTTTGTTGAATAACCTTACTTGACTTTTAGTAAGGATTTTCTTCAGTATCTTCTTGTATTTGATTTTGCAGGAGGAGTTTAAACTCTGAAAGCTTTATTAAAGGATTAGCTTGTAGTTAAGAAAATGCATTTTTATTGTGCATAATAAGAAACTGTACTGTTGTTGACTTGTAACTACTAGTGGAAAAACTGAGCTGAGTCCACATTTCCTGTACTTTGCTGCCTAACTCCCAAATAGTCTAAGCAGATCAGAGTTTGGGCCCAAAACTCTTCTCGTGCTCATTCAGAATTTAGTTTCACCATTAGTCTGTCCTAGCTCTGGAAATTAAAAAACAAAAAAAACCAAACAAACAACAACAAAAAACCAAAAAAACCCCCCCCAAAAAAGGCAGTCCTTTTAAAAATGTGATTTGCTTAAAAATAATGAGGTTTTAAAATGTTTTAGTTTTTGTTTATCCCATGACCACAAGAATTCTGGATTTTCATGTAAAGCATGAAAGCTGCAATGCCAATATAGTCTGTTTCACTTAAGGGATGTTTCTTGTGTTTGGTTCTCCCGTCATTAAAAAGCCCCTCCTATTGTAAGACTCAAGGTAAAATTATGAGAGCTGGCAGCTTTGGTATTGCATGTTCCAAAATGACCTTGAATTTTCTTTTTGCTACGTTGTTCATTAAATCACAGCTGATGCTGCTAGCAGTGTCTGTATAAACTTCCCTGAATAAAGACAATTCCTTTACAAAAGTCTGTATAAACGTGTGTTTACAAATAAATAAATAAGCAGTGTGCTAAAGCAGACCGTCAGGCTCACAAAAGCATTGATCCTAAAAGTGTTGCTAAATAAGCAATAAAAATTAAAATTAAAAAAAGTCATTCACTTAAATTCTGTGAATAATCTGCTAAATTCTGGCAGAAACGGTAATAGGTGCATTCAGTGGGAGCAAGGACAAGAGCACCCATAGCACATTCTGGTTTCTATATGATGATTATGTGCAATTATTGTGCAGCACCGCGTCGCAATGAAATTCTCCTTTGCCACACTCTTCTCTCCTGCATTTCCTAATGATCTGGCTGAACGTCTGCCCTGTGAATACAACATGCAGATGATGCAGCTGGAATTGCTGGTGGCAGAATTGCTTCCTCGACAACAGGAGCGTGTTATTTTACCCTGGCTAATCTATTGTTTCTTACACTGTTCTTCCCCTCTGTCCCCACTTGCTGGGCGCAGTTAAAGCATCCTGGCAGAGCTGCCCACATGGCGAAGGAGACACGTTTCACCCCCAGGCGAGGCTGGCACTTGGTACAACTTGCACCAGTCTGTTGGCTCCTGAAGCGATGCTGATGACAGCCATGAAGCCTTTGGCAGCCTCGGCTCTGCTCTCCCAAATCCCAGCCGGCTCATGTTTGGGCTGGCTAAGCAATGAAGGCAGGACATTGTTGAAAGCAGGAGAGGGGTACATTTTCATTCCAGCCCTATTTTCCTTTCATAGTGAAGAGGTTGCCTTCAATGTAGCTTTGCTGCTGGTGCATTTCTCTTGGTACCCGAAGGGAAATCTGTCTGTGAGGGAGGGAAAGGTGCACAAATGTTCCTAACAGAAGAGATTGCTGCTTTGATTTTCACATGGGCAAAAATATGGCCATGTGATGAGATGACCCAGTACTGTGTCCAAACTTTTTTTTTTCTCTTTTTTTTTTTTATTGTAACTTCAAACTTCTTTTGTTGAGAAGAAAAATTTGTTTAGGCAAATTCCAGTGGTTTGGGGTCAAAATATTTTTCCTAGTTGCCAAAAGTAAATTAAGAATAGTTTTTAGGTGTTGTTTTCTAGGATCATTGAGATGAAGGCTTTTTTTAAGGGGACACGGTGATTGTTTTTATTGACTGGCTCTTGTGGTTGTTGAGTCTTACAAGTGCATAGGGGCTGGGATGTGAACAAGCTCAGGTGCTTGTAAGAAGATCTGTGTTTTAATCCTCAAGGTCAGAAATTTGGATCTGGAAGGTCGATATCTAATTAGGGAAAAATTACAACTGAATTGAATGTGAGAATCAGTCTACTGAATTACTGTAAACTTTTATCATAATCTGCATAAAGAAATTGATATCAAAGGAGACCCCACAACGAGATTTGTTTTGCTGGTTTATTTACCTCTGCTTTTTGAGAAAGCTGGTGCCATCACAAGGAAGCAGTTTTCCCCATCTCTCCACCATTCCTTCCTGCCATGGTACCCGTGGGTTTGCAGCTGAGAAAAATGCATGTATTTGCACGCTCTCCCTTCCAGTGACCTGACTGAGCCTGGCAATCCCTCTGGGCAGGTTCATCTGGGGGCAAAGCCAAACCACAGCCACTGCAGAAACAGGGCATGTGAACCGGGGCTCGGTACATGTTATTGATAGGTAGGCTTTTGGACGTGGCTAGAAATGACTTCCAGGTTAAACGATATGCCAAAGGTGTGAAATTAAGCTGCAAATGTCTTTGTGGAATGGTGCCAAAGGTCAGATGTGGAGCATGCACAGGTTGTGATGTAATAATTTCATCAAAGGAAGGCTGGAATAACAGATATTATGGGGGCATAATTAAGTTAATAATAATTAAGAATTAAGTTAATAATAATTAATCCTGCACAGCGAGTAACAATAAAATTTTGTTATGCTACATTTTTATAAATGCTTTACTGAGTATTTGTGCCTTATTGGTAGCATATTTCATATCCTTTGACCCATGAAATCTGTATTCCTTGTGCCGTTTCTCCAAATGTGAACTATTAAGGAATAAAAACTAGATGAGGTAGCTCAGATAACATGCATGTTAATGCTAACATCAGCCTGTGTAGGCTTAATGTCCTTCAACAGCAGAAGTAAACTATATGACTTTTTGGGTAGGGTGGTGCCTTTTCCCACTGGTGTAACAGGGATTCTTCTGTTTATTTCCCTACTGTATCCCATATGGGTCGCAGCTCATCTTTGATCCCTCAGCCTCTCATGGTAAAACAATAATAAGCAGGAAACTTCATACTTGAGAGAAGGGGAAAAAAGATGCATTTTGATATAATAGTGGCATTGTTTTTAAGAGGTGATGCAGCCCTAGGACAGTGCTATCTATTTCTGTGTAGAGTGGAGTAAGGTGGCAAATGGTCACTCTCAACAGTACTTATCTTGTAAGCAGGCTGTTATTTTTTTTTTTATATGTTTGTAAGTAATTGTGTTTCGGACAAGCTGGCTTGTTTTTTTTTTTGAGGGGAGGCGTTGGTTTTATTTTTGAGTTCTCTTTGGAATCACTTTGCTTTAGGGCTCATTGATTTAGACCTGTATAAAATCCAGATAGCTTGTGTAATTTCATGTTTGGATTTCTTCTGTGCTTTAGATGGCTCTAGTTACTTGTGCGTAGATACTATTGTATTATTAAACTTTAGCCTTTACAATAGTTAATAGCAGTTGTGAATTAATTTTAGTCACTTTTTGTCTCAGAAATTAATAATTAAACAAATTAATTTGAGGATTGAAATCCTATTTTTCAATATGCTGAAGGTCATGAAAAGATATGTACTTGACATATCATGGGAAGATGTCTTGGTCAGTCATACAATAAAATTTTTTAATGTCCTTTTAATCAGCTTCACTCTTAAATGTTACTAACACAGATGATCTGTGAATAATGAAGTGGAAGTCTTCTGTCATTTGAAGATACCTTTGAGTTGATCTTTCGTAGTGACTCAAAAGTGGCAAAATGGTATTTGTCATCTGCCATGACAGTGTGAAGAAAACGCTGGATAGTCATTGTATTTCCTTCAGTAGAGTTGTAGACTGTTACTCAGTTGAGGTTGTCAAGCTTCATTTTAGCCTTTTTGTGGAGGGAAATGTTTGAATCCTGACTGTTGCGGGTTGGTTTGGGTTTTTTGTTTGTTTGGTTTTGGTTTGTTTTTTTTGTTTTTTGTTTTTTGTTTTTTTTTTTAAAATTCAATTGGAGATGAATTCGTTTTGTGAGCACATTAACCAACAGATACTCATCTGTCCTGAGAGGAGCTCTGGTGTTGGGGTCCTACAGGTTTCTCCATGGCTGCTCCTCTTGCTGATTGCCTACCAGCAGGCAGGCAGGGCAGACGAGAGAGTACGTGCTGTAACGTCCACAGAATGCTCGTGTTGCTTGTTACGGATCTTTACTGCCTTATGGTATAAAGCAAACAGGACTGTGGTTTTAAATATCAGCAGCCCAGATAAGCAATTTGATCTCTTTGTATACTGCACTGGTGTAGCCCCACTTCAAGTACTGTGTGCAGTTTTGGGCACCTTGATTTAAGAAGGACATCAGACTATGAGAGTGTGTCTAGAGGAGGGCAACCAAGATGGTGAAAGGCCTCGAGGGCAAGAATTACGAAGAGTAGCTGAGGTCACTCTGTTCACCTTGGAGAAGAGAAGGCTGAGGGGTGACCTCATCACAGTCTACAGCTTCCTCAAGGAGAACAGTGGAGAAGGAGGTGCTGATCTCCCCTCTGGTGACCAGCGATAAGACACAAGGAAATGGAATGAAGCTGCATCAGGGGACATTCAGATTGGCCATTGGGAAAAGGTTCTTCATTGAGAGGGTGGTCGGTCACTGGAACAGGCTCCCCAGAGAAATGGTGATGGCACCAAGCCTGTCAGACTTCAAGGATCATCTGGACAATGTTCTTAGTCATATGATTTAGTTTTAGGTAGGCCTCCAATAAGCAGCGAGTTGGACTCAATGATCTTATGGATCCCTTCCAAATTGAGATATTCTATGAAATACGGAGCATGGCAAATAGGTATTTTTGTTAGCTGCTACTTTTTCCAGGGCAGATTTGCCTGCCAATTAGTTGTCTCACTAGAAATAACCAAATCTTTGTGAAGGCCAACATGCAACTATGGTGTCTCGGGAGCAGTGGCAGAAGTTGGACAATAAGTGAGGCTTGTTGCTCCAGAGGTGCACAACTTCATTATCCTTTTTTACTGTCACTCATTGATTAGGCATATGCATCATCTTCAACTTTTAGACAGGCACAGAGTTCATATGCTAATATGCTCCCCATTGCCATCCATTTTACTTTAGTGGAGGTGAGGTGGGGAGAGATGTTGATCTTCTTCTTGTTCACCTCTGCTCTCCTTTGATCCCTCTTACTCCTTTAGGTGTGCACAAATTGTCTTAAAAATGATAAAGCTGTGATTTTTCTCTAAACTGGATCAATTTTTAACTTCCTGCTGTGGCGTATTGGAGATGTTTCTCATTATTGCAAATGGAAGAATCCCTAATCAATGATGGTTGTTGTAATGAGGTTACTGCTAAATGGGTTTTAGGCTTGTTGGAGGTAGCAGTTAGTCAATAACCTGAAGTATGAAAGAATAATAGGTAATCCCGAAATGTGAGAAACAGCTACTGGTATGTATAAGCAATGGCTCAGCGCACAATGCATGCAGGATGGTTTTCTCATTGTGACATTCATGTTGGTTTGTATTGGTTGCATTCTCCTTTTATCAAGCGTTTTCAGCTGTTGATAGATGTAGAAATGAAGTGTTTTCCCATGTCTGCCTTTTTCTCCATGATATAGTCATGGTTTGCACAGTTTTTTGATAAGCTTTTGTGTAGTTGTTGATATTATCCCATCAATTATCAACTAAAAAGTATGTACTTCATTATTTTTCCAGTACATGGACTTCTTGATTTTGCCTTTTTTGTGCTGTGTCCTGTCACTACCAGGATGTTGAATTTATGGCAGAAGTTTGAAATAGGTGCTGATAGTCAGTATCTTTCCATAAAGGTAGAATGAAATTAAATTTATGGCAGTGGAATACCAGCATTGTATTTTGGTTGCAGAATATTAAATATTTTTTAACCTTCAGTTCCTCAAAAGCTTTACTTCATTAATGGAAGTGAAGAAAAAAGTTGACAGTTGGTATGGAATGGAAGAAATAAGAGCTGAAGAATTAGAATGAAGCAGTGGTTAGAAGATATTTTTATTCGGTGATTTATCTTCTTTGCATTATTTTAGCTTTCCTTTACTTCTTGTCAAAATGTGGTAACATCAGTTCAACACTTTTTTTAGGTTTATATTGTCTCTCTGCTCATAATCATTGTCATTAAACCAAAGTGTGAAGAAATATATGAAGAGTGGTGCAGACTGTGTGTGGATTGATGTTGACAGGTTTTGCTATTTCAGAAAGCAAGAAAACATTGACTTGTTTAATTCCCATTTAGGACTTGCATTCGCTAAGTGCTAGATGAAATCACATGTGAAGGCTTTGCATTCACTTTTCAGCACCACATTTCAGTTCAGAGGTGACATAAGACAGTTTGTGGTGTAACAGATTGGGTAATTCTGACTTCATCAGCTGAGATGACCTCACAGAAATTTAAGCTGCAGGTTGCCTAAGGCCTGATTTTTGCAAAGCACGTCATCTCATTCTTAATTTCAAGCATATATTTGAATCCATTCGAGTTGAGCAAAATACATGTAGTCTTTTTTCCCACCTTCTGTTAAAAAGCTGCCTGACTGTACCAGGGAAGGAAAAGCCACCAAAACAGTCTAAATCACAGTGTGTCTCCCAGCATACGGGGGAGCATGTAGAACGTCAGAAATTAGGCCATACGAGTCGCTTAGGTCTAAGGTCCAATGACACATCAGCAGCCATGGTGCAAATACAAAAGCATTACTTTTGTGCTGGTGGATCAGGTTCCCTGGTGGACTCTGCAGCCTCCTGTCCATCTGGCTGATCTTCTGGTGCAACTTCATAATTTGCCCTGGGTCTGCTTATCTCTTGTTGCTGTAGGTAGCCCTGTGTCTGCCTACCTTTGCTTTTCTCCAAAATACTAGTGTGCAGGTTAACCCATGTTAAGTGAAAGGTGTGGGGACTTTTTTAGTTACTAGAAGGACAGAGCTCTGTTTTGTTATCCATCCTGGAACTGCTCCCCGGAAAAGACCTGTTTCTGGATTCTGTATTCATTTGTGCATTTCAGTGGAGGAAAGATGATAATGGCCATTCTTCACCATGGCTTACTAAAACTCTTAAATTTAGGGATAAAATGGAAGATCTAAGATTTGTTTGTTTGAGTTTTTTTGTGGGTTGTTTTTGTTTATAGAGTGAAAATGCCACGCTGAACATAATTCCAGCATGTTCCTGTTGAATGCACACAGGAGCCCGAAGGAGCTAGTCTAATCATCTGCTTTGGCCTGTGCATATGGATGATGGGCGGTGTAGCACAAGGGCATCACAAGAAAGAAACTTGGCTTTAAATAGGTGCAGCATGACCCATTTTCCTCTCGCATTGTGTAGCGTTCTGCTGTCGGCTCCTCTTTGTGCAGGCTGATCCCCTTCAATGCTGTTGGCTCTGACCTTTGGGTTCGTTGGTGGCTGGAACTCATGTCCATTTATAATTACGTGTCTCAAGGTCTGCCCCTGCTTACTCTTCCATGCCATTATGGGTATGGAGGAGGTTGGCATCCTCTGTGTCTGATCCAGATGTGCTGGAGGTGGAGGGCAGGGACTGGCTCCGTATTGTGCCCCTGTTTAGCTGTGCAAGGGGCACAGCTTGGTGAGGTATCCAGTGCCAGTACTGAGCTTTAGTCCAGTATCTTGGTGGGGGTGGGTAGGGGGAAAAAAAAAAAGCCACCCTTAAATTTTACTCTTGAGTGAATCTTAATTTTTAAATTAGTAAAAATGTGAGATTTCCTATGCTACAATTTTAGAATAACTGTAATCATTTTGAGCAAAGAAAGCCTAGGAACATTGTGGTGTTGAATGTAGAATAAGATGGTGTTTGAAGTGATGTGTTGTACATCTGCACATATCAAAAAAGGAGTTTAATTTCCTAATTTATTTTGGATCTTATCCCCCTTTCCTCATGTTCATCCCTCTTTTATTTTCTTCCTTTTGTGTCTATAATTGCATGCATTATTAGAACTGGCAAGATGAACACCTCCAGATGCGTCTTGCAGGAACCCAGCCAATGCTGACTCTATTCCCGTGTCAGACTGCATGCCAAGTCAGTGAAGCTGGGTTGTCAAAATCCATTCCCTTTCTACACTGCTTCTAAACCCATCTTTTCACATAATATTTTGACACAGGGTGACTGATGATAACCTCAAGAATTATTCCAAGCTTAAGAAAGTGTCTTTTAGTAGGTTGAACCATCCTAGTTAAAAGTAGTATTTCTAGATAGTATGGTCTAGGAAGCTTTCCTTATTCTTTTGTCAGATGAAATTACTTGGGGGGTTTATAATCTATCAGATTGTACCCTTCACTGTTTTTTGTGGGGTGGTTTTAACTTTCTCTAATTTTTTTATGCTCTTTCAATACGAAACAAAAGTTCCCTAATTTTACTAAACATAATGCATGTTGTGTCATGATTTGTTGCAACACGACAACAACTCCTCTTCCTTTTGGGGAACAATATACTCATTTTACTTATTATTTTACAGGCGTCAGGCAACAGCATATCAACGTTGCTCCTTCTACAGGATCTTTTCCTAATTGGAGATCTATACTATCACCAACACGGCCTTCCACAGAAACTAAGACTTCCTCAGTAGCTGATATTTCTATGGGACAGACTTTGGAGAACGCAAACTTGCTGCAGATGATTAAGACAACACTGACTGGCACACGCACCAGGACTTCAGATCAAACTCATCTGTTGCCCACCCTTTATCAAGGCAGTGGAAACAGTGCATCCCAGGAACCTGCTGAAGTTTCAGCTGAGTCACCTCTGAGGTCGTCATCTCAAGATGCAGATGAAATAGCTGCTGTATCAGGTTTGCCTCAACTTGGTATGTTTGCCGCATTGCCCACTACACCATCAGTGACACATTTGAGTACAGCTGTGCCATTTCAGCTAATACCATTAGAAACACCTTCCATGTCAAAAGAAAGCCCATCAGGATCAGACATCCTTGCCGCTGTTGCATCACCATCATTCTCCTCATTGGTAATTCAGTCACCTCATACCATTAATTTTTCTAAACCAGCTGTTCTTCCCATCAAAGTGCCTTTGTCTGCAGATCCTGAAGGTTTCTTCAATACAGATTCAGCCAGCTCTCAGGTTAGTGAAAGCAGAAATAGTCCTCTAAGCATGGTCACTGTAGTAAATTCCAGTATGGTGAATCACAGAAAGGGTCCTGAGTTTTTTACAGGTACCATGCCTTTCAATCTCTTTGGATTGACAGCAGTGCATTTCACAGAAAGAGTGGTAAAAGGGTCGTCTTCAGAAAGGACCTCTTTTTTTGTCTCTATACTCTGATATTCCTGTGTCAAAAACATATCAGTCTTCCCTGCCAGTAACTTCCAGAAGCCTGTCACGGTTTCCTAATAAGAGTATGTATAATGTATCTTCTGCTGGAGTAAAATCAAACAGTCAGCCATTTAAACCGGTGTTGACTGACAGAAATAGTGACATTGCTCCTCTATCATCACCAGTTTTTCAGGATAAAGCAGAGGTTCGTACATCAGTCTTCCATCCTGTGGGTCCTCCACATCTAGTACCCCAAATGAATAATCCTCAGTCTTCCACAAAACCGACTAATTGCACTACAGGCTCTACCAGTGCACCGTTCACATCATCAACTTCCAAGAGCCTGGCTGAGGTCTCCAGCTCAACAGGGAGCACGTCTTCCCTCTCATTGCCAAAATCACTTATTCCAGATGCAAAGCAGGCTCGCAATGCAGTGCTGCCACTACGAGCATTTAGAAGCGAAACAGATTTTCTCTTTAGAAATGCAACATGCTCCTCTTCAACAGGCACAAGGTCTCCCTTGCTAACTGAGACAAATGACACTTTTACTAGGACAGCACGCACAAACAGTCCCAGCGCGGCAGTGGCCCATGTGGATACTTTGCAAATCCCTTTGACTGTTTCCTCGCGGCACTTGGTGGTGGCTCTGAATCAGACTTCTGAAGAAGACCTGACTGATCGAGCGTATCAGGTAAAGGGTGTGCAATTGCCAACTGCTTCTGCACGTATGCTCCCAACTTCTGATAGCTATCCTGTGGCAAGAACTGCTCAACAACCTTTCACAAGAGGGGTCACAGCAAAGATGTCTGTGAACTTTAATGCTGATAGTGTTCTGCCTTATGGATCTCAGCTTTCCAAAGTTTCTCCAGATATCCAAGCCAGTAAACTCCTCAAAGGATCAAAGATGCTAGGCACTGTTTTGGAAACAGGCATGACTAGTCCTAATCTCGCTGCAAGGCTGTTAATTGGTTCCACTACAAGCCTTTCCAAACCTGAACCTGCTATCACTAATACATCTGCTACTGATACCTTTGTGGCTTTGTATCTTCCACCTGGTGCTGCCGAAAGTCCGGACGTAATTGCAAATGAGGACAGAAATATGAGAGTACCCACTGTTGTGACCCCACATGCAGAATATTCACCTACAAGAGCTTTAAATCATTTTACCTCTGATCAAACATTACCTTCAGTTGATAGAAAGCCGCTCGCCTCTCTTGTACCTCCTGTGTGGGGTATGCTGCCATCACTTGTTTCCATGACAACTGTGATGGACAGCCACAGCTTTGGCTTTTCCGGGATTTCGAATGTGGATTCTGAAAGTAATTTAGATCCTGTCATCTCTGCTGAAGTCACAACTTCAGCTTCTACATGGATCAGTACTGCATTGCTTTCTTCAGCTGGCATTAGTATTCCTTCGGTAAAAACTTCAGGCAAAATAGTGACAAGAGGAGTACCAAGTACCCCTCCGTTGGAAACTGAGTACCATGCACCATACTCAGTAGTTTCAAGTCTGGAAAAGAAAAGGAATACAAATAAGCAGCCACTTTTTTCCACCCCTCCAGCAAACCATACATATGCAAATTCTAGTCAAAACATTTCAAATTCACCCTTTACTGGAAAGAAGTCAAGTGGTTTTCCCGAATTTGATGTAGATGCATTTGCACTGAAAACATCTCCTGTTCAGTATTCGTCCCTTGCTACCACTTCGACAATGCCTGACTCCCCGCAAAAAAAGCGTGGAAGCACAGCTGAAAACGCAGCTGATTTCTTTACTGTTGGAGACATTAATATCAATACGCACTATGAAGCACCTCTCCGTTTACATCTGCCTTCTGTGAATGATACAGGTGCTTTCCCCAGCTCTCTAGAATCACAAACAACTGATGCTGGAAAGATTACTTTACTGGAAAAAACCTTAGGCACAACACCAGGGTTGGCTTTTCATCTCACTGACAACTTGACTCTTTCAGCCAGCCATGAGAACGGCGCCATTCATGGCACACTGCCAACAGAGCCCCCCTTTCCTCTAACCAAGCCTTCGAGCTCGACTCTCTTACACAGTTTTGTTACAGAAGACAACATTGGTTCTGGAAGTTGGCTGGAATTTGCAGATGACCAGTTAGAGTCCTCTGGTTATTTGGTTACATCTGATAAAAATCCAGCTATGTTTAGTGTGGAGGAGCGGGATGCAAGTGCTACAAGACACAGTCTAGTTCCCAGTAATACCTCTAATAAAGCTATCAAGGGCATCCCATTGCAAACCCCTACCACCACTGCACTGCAGTCAGTCATCATAACTTCTGTCCATGCATCACCGACACCACTAACTTCTCCTTTTTTGTCAACAACCAACTTTACCCATTCTGTCATTACAGTGTTATCTGGAGTATCTTCTGGTGCAATACCTACAGTAGGAACTTCAGAAGCAAATCCACTAACAAGAAAATCATCTCCAGCTTCACCAGTGCCAGCTTCTTCCTTCTTTTCTCTAGGCACTGAAAACACACCTTTGCCATCTGTGATGGCTTTAAGCACACCGATACTGACACTAACAAAAAATAACACTGCCACAAAATTGGCATTGGATCTAAGCTCAGTAGGAACACATGCAGATTTTCCTTTTGCAACAAGAAACACAACTGCATCACCCATGGGCGCAACAGCCGTGCTTATAACCCCCAAAAGCAGCACGGTCACGGTTTCCACACTTGCACCCACAGCACACGTACCAAGGCAGATAGAAACAACAGTAACTGACACTCAGAAGTTCCCAAGCTCAGAAATCACCAAAACGTCAACCCCGTATCCACTGACAATTACAGTAGCTTTGACGTCTGTTACAGCATCAGCGAAAACAACTAGGCTTCCCCTTACTCCCGTGGAAAACACCTCTGCTCCTCCCGAAACCACAGCAGCGGCCGCTTTTGCTACCATGACAGCAGCTCCTCCCCTGGACTGCCGGCTCTCCAGGAACCTTATGGTTAAAACAGGTACGTGGGGCCACCGAATTTGCTGAAAGGACCTTGCTTGTCTATGAGGGGCAACTGTTGCTGAGTGGGCAATGCATTCAAGTGTCAAAGGACGTGAGAATGTTAGCGATTAATCTGGGGTCCAGGCTGCGGCACTGACAAATCAGATAGATAAAAAAGCAGGGTTGCTAGGGATGGCATCGGCTTTATTTGTCGCTTGGATTTCACAATGAATGTGTCAAATGAGGTAGTGAGACCAGGTGGTCTAATGTTCAGTGGGTCACTGCAGGGATCTAGCTGATCCCACCACCTCTGCAGAGGGACAGCCCTGTATGACGTGATGGTTTGGTTCTTGCTTTGCATCAAGGAGTCTCTGTCACTGAAGAAGGCAGTGCAGTGACCTGTGTTGGCCTTTAGCCTTGTTTACTTATGAATACCTAATTCTGTTTTGCTATGAACACCTAATTCTATCATTAAAGATTAATTTGAAAACAATGTTTAGTATTTAGAGTTGTACACTTCAAACTGGGAAGATTTTGAGCTTTCCATGTGAACCCAACCACTTCTGGCTCTATCTGTTTTTTACAGACAGCTTTTCTTAGGTGTAGGGACTCTGAACCAAAGGGGTCTGGAGAGGTCCCTCACCCAGGCTTCACATGCACGCCTTATGGTAGCGCAGCACCAGAAGATGTGTGTATCTTGGAGATCTCAGCACAAAATAGCTGCATAAAAGAACTTCTGGCATTGTATAAAACTGAATAATACTGGGAACTGTGGAATAAACAGCTTTTGGACCTCATACGTGTTAAGTAGCTGCTATGTATCTACATCAGTAATATGATGAATATGACGACTATTTCTAAAGATAGAAGTAGCTTGTATACAGTATATGATTGAAAGGACTTAAGTGCAGCTATAAAAATCTTTCTGCAGATTGTAAGAGAAAAAGAAAAAGCTGGTGATAATGCTAATAAAGAAAGTGTACAGATAATTCCTAAATGGAAAATAATTGTAGCAGTGGAGTAACACATTATTTATTTACTGCTGGCTGTGAAGGTGTGAAACACATGTCCTTTATGTAGGGCTGCCTGTGCAGTGTCAGCTGCACTGGTCTGTCTGCAGGCGATGGAGTGGCATCAGACCTCGCTCAGAATGGCAGCATGGCAAAGTCTTGTTGTGCCTGCTAAAGAAATTGCATTTGTTAGACCTCACTCTGGAAACAACGGGCTGTTGCTGTGGGGTGAATAGGGAGCTTGGGGATGCTGCTGAGCCCTTGCAGTTCTTGCTCCCGTTGGAGCCATTGCAAATCCTTGCTGCTTTGATGATCTCCACCCAGCTAGCCCAACATAAAACAATTTTTAAAAAAGCAAGCAGTAGTGTGGTAATGTCTTAAACCAACATGTGGCTTTTGTTGTTCCACAGTTCTGTTTATGAACACAAGGAGGATGCTGATCAGCAATGCCTTCAAGGAGAGCGTGAGAAAAGGACTCAATCAAGCACTGAGACAAGCTTTCAACCAAAATGTCAGTGCTCAGGTAAGTGTGATTGGCTTGCCTGCACGATCTCAATGAAGCAGCTCTCCCACCAAGAGAATCCTAGCTGGCTGGTTGCAGCTCCAGTGGACTTTGTATATGCAGGGAGGCCCTTGGAGGGGAGTACCGAGCTTTTCCTAGGGAAAGTAGGCATAGGTGGCACCCATTCTGGGCTTCCGAAATATAAGGACTGCTCCAAAGCTTTTGCCATTTTATTTGATGATGTGGAAGGGAGAAATGCAACTTTTTTGTTTGTTTGTTCTGGGAAACAACTACTGACAGCACTTTCCTCCTCCCTCTGCAGCTCAGGAGTGACTCTGGTTCACTGGCAGCCAAGTGCTGCTCTGCTCAGCCTGGATCAATGGCAAGAGCAGGGCTGGTAAATGAGGTGTCACAGCTGTCAGTCCGCTCCCTGGTTTGGAAACCCAGCACCTGACAAGTGCAATTCCACAGGGATGAAAATCCCCAGCAGGGAGAAAGCACATTTTATTGAAAATAAATGAGGGAGACGTGTTCATCGCTTTGCAGCTAAATAGCAGCAAGCTCTGCATTGCTGCGTGCCAGAGCAGCCTTAGCTGGATCGCTGGGTGTGATCTGCAACACGGGTTCCCTGCGCTTAGTCCGGGGTTTGTGCCAACTCCAAGGATGTTACAGGTTATACTCACCAAGCCACAGGGAAGAGAAAAGTAATTTTGCTCAAAATAGAGAGCATCAGGTTTCCTTTTGTCCCCTTGCTCTATTGCTGCAAGTTTGACTGATGTTAGTGAGTTTGAGAATTGTATATTCCTGAGTCTCAGGAGCAGCAATGAAAACTGTCAGACTTATTGTCACACCTTCTTGTAAACCTGAGAGAAGCTGCCTTTTTCTAACAGAGGAAACCAGCTAGGTAAAAGGTTTTACCTGAACATGAGGTAGAAGTCAACCCATGTTTTGGCTCACAGTGTGTTCATTCTTATGGCTTGTCATTTCTACTAATAGAGGTGATAGCTTAACCATCTGGGACAGTACAGGAAAAATAGTGTAAAAAAGAGGGTTGAGGTTGAAGAATCAAATATTGGAAACTTTTGTCTTTCAAAAATCTGTATCCAAACCTGCAATGACAGATGAATGCACAAAGTCAGTGAACTTCAGGTATGACATAGGAGCTGGATGTTCTCTGGATTCTCTGTATTTTAACCTTTGTAAGTAAAATGTCCCAGTGCCTATACATGAATGAAGCCCCAGTCTAAATTAGAGCCATGTGAGCTGTGGTAGCAATGCTGCACTGCTTCAATTTGGAGCATGATTTACATGGGCTGGATCTGAACTACTCCCTGAGCAGTTCTGCTAATACGGTGTCTGGTATGACGTTAACTGGTCCCACAGGGTTTAGAGGGGATTACAGGACAAAAACCCTGCAAGGGAGCTCTATTCAGGATGAGAAGTCCCATCAGATAGTGGATGAACTGCAAATGAAATTTGAAAAATATGTTTCTCTGTGTGTTTTAGGTTGAAATCCTGGAGCAGTCAAATAACGTAACCGTTGGTTACTACATTACACAGGGCAGAGTGGTTTTTATGCCAGCTGCTGTAATTGAAAGGCTTCTTGCATACGGCGTTAGCAATGCCACAGCAGACATAAAGCAGCACGTACCGCATCTCCAGTCCGTCGCGGCCCTGGCCCTGCCGTGGAAGCCCCTTCCCGCATACCACTTCCAGCTGAAAACAGGTGAGCGAGGTCCAACCCACCTACATCCGTGGTTGTGTGTGTGTTAATGGTTCGGTGCGCAGGGGCGATGGTCCTCCTTCTCTCTGCCGTCCTGCTCCCAGCACAGCAGCAGGGCAAGCTCTGCTTTGCTTTCATGTGTTGATGTTCCTGGTGCAGGCAGGGCAGCTGGTGTATGCATCCCTGTCCTGCGTGATGCTCTGCTGTCACCTCTGTTGGCACTGCTGTGAAATGAAGTGGCATAGCATTGGGGATGAGTCACACTAATATGCTGAAGTAAGACTTGGCGTTTGATTAAAATGGACTTTAATGAAGGGGTTGTGCGTTTCTTTTGAAGATGATCAGATGAAAAGCATGACGATGTGATATGTGTATATATGGTTCTGGCTGGACCCACAGGATTTGACGTGGGTCCCAGCTGCTGTACCCGGGATGGCAGTGCAACCCCTCTGTTCTGTAGCAAGCATCAGCGCAGAGGAGTTGCAGTGCAGCAGAACCGTATCAGCTCCGAGAAGGCAGACAGTGCTGTAAAACAACGTATTCAGTTATAAAAAGATTTCTTATGTGTGGGCTTACATGTTTATATACACACACTTACTGCAATTACCCACTTAAGTATGTTTTTCCTAGCACAAACAGAATGAGAATCAATATTATTATTGAGCAGATCTTGCTGGAGGAAATGACCTGCAAGATTTAAGAGTATAACTTGTGTTTTAGAATTATTTCAGTTACTGACTGGCTCTAAGTAAATATTTGTCCAGTGAACTGGTCTTACCATGTCATATATCACTGCAGAAACAACCTCCATTTGTTTGTGGAGAGTATCAGCTCTAATAATGCAATTTAATTCTCACATTTTGTCTTAATTAAGGCTAGTTTAGTGCAGCATTTGGATGATATAAACTGATTTTATATGGCATTATTTTCACCTGCTTAATTTGTGAATTGGTCATCTTGCTGTTAGACATTACAGACGTTATGCAACCAAGAATATTTTGTCCACATACAAATACGTTGTTCCTTTTCCAGAGCTGCAGTTTGTAGGTCAAACAGACAACATACAGTCATGCAAGTTTGTTCAGACCATGGAGCAACGGTTACAGAGAGCGTTTCAGGATGCTGAACGAAAGGTCTTAAACACCAGCAACAACTTAACAGTTCAGGTACAATGCTGCATGCTTTGCCAGTGCCTGTTGCCAAACTCTCTGGGTTATTCTTTCCTATGTGTATGTTTGTATTTCAACAGAATGTCTTTCATAGCCACTATGGAAGTAAGTTTATGCTTTTATATGAAATAAGGTTGTTTTATTTATTGCAGGAGAACTTTTAAATGCATGATTCATAGAAGATTGTTACTATTATTTTCATGAATTTGAATTTTACTGTTTGCAATTAAATCATTTAAGTGAAATTCAAATAAAAATGCATATATAAAAATATTTTTCCAAATTTATATTTTTACTTAATATCTTATTCTGACACATTAGTTGCTCTTAGCAAGGCTCTTCAGGTATCAAGACAGTGTCACATATAGATGTTTGTAAGATCTAAGCTAATGGAATATATTTCTTTGGTTTTTTTGTGTGCATTCCAGTCCCACACTCGCAGACCTAAATTCATTAGTAAGGGCCTGATTTTTGCAGAACTCTGTATGCTTAGTTAACAGTCTTATGCTCTGTGCAATACTTTAGGAATAAATAACTTATCCTCTGGGTGATATTATGGTATTTATTTGATATGTGTTAAAACTCCATGTATGGACTTGAGCTCCTCAGAACAGTTTGCATGTAGCTTATCGGAAGGAAAAAAATGATCAGCAGATCTCTGCTAATTTACTTTAGTACTGTCTTTTGTGAGCTTGTATTCAAACTGGAGGAACTGGGAGAGGCAGAAAAGTGCATGGCAAGAGATGACCTCCTGCAGTAGGCTCAAGGGTGTGATCTTCATGGTACATTTTTTCTGAAATTATTCCAGTACCCTGCAAAAGACTAAGTCAGTGCAACAGAAAATAGTACTGAGGGTTTTAGTTTAATTACAGACTGAGAAACAGTCTGGGGGCAGGTGGAGCTGATTCAGAAAGGCGTTGCTGCAGTACAAGAGTAGAGAGAATGGCAGCAACATGGGTAAAAAGCATGAAACAACTTCTACACAAGGAAAAAAAAAACAGGGAAAAGTATTTTCAGTCCTGACTGCATCTTTTCTGACTGCTGCTGTCCTCCAGGAACTCCGCGTGTGCTGAAGTAGGAATTAAAGTATCACAACTGTTTTATACACTTATGCTGAGTGAGCAACTTAACTTCTTCCCAGTTTGTTTGCACTGTGGTTTTTGTTGTTGTTTGTTTTTATTTTTTCTTTTTTTTTCCAGCTGAGCTGAAACACAACTATACATTATTTCTTTACCTCTGTTTCAGATTTTGAACACCTCCAATGTCTCCCAAGCTGTCACTCTGTTTTACGTAGTGAACAATCAAAGCACAACTCTAAATGGCACTGTTTCCAGCAACCTCCTTAATCAGCTGTCAGCGGAGCTGGTGGGCTTCTATCTAACCTACCCACCTCTCACCATTGCAGAATGTAAGTACGCGCTTCCCAGCACGTGGCTCCTTTAGATTAGCTAGTGTCAGGCTTTGGCTTTGCAAGCACCATAAGCCCACAGATTGTAGGTGTTTTTGCTGACTGCTTTTTAAACTTTTTAAACTAGGAGGGATTAGGTGGGGCAGGGTTCCGAGTTAAGTGTTTACTTCAGCTGCTGGAAACACTGTCAGATAATTATGAAAAACACATATATGCTGTTGTTAATTAAAAAATACCCATACCAGGTTCCAAACAAAACAAAATTGTAGCTTTATGTAAAACAATCCATGAAACTTTCTCCAATTCTCCATTTCAGGAAAACTTAGCACAGCACATAAAGTTCATTTTCAGTGTAGCCCTTTCCTTTGGTGGAAGACTCACCCCCGGTGCTTGCTCCGGTCGCAGGGCTGGGCTGCACGCTTTGGGTGTGTGTTTGGGGAGTGGATGAGCTCAATTTACACTTCTCTGTTTAAAAAGTTGTTGGTGTATTTGCTGAACTTCATCCTCAGCTTAACACGTGGTCTGAGCACTTCAGTGTCAATAATTTGCTTGTATTTAAATTGTCAGAGGTACAGAGAGCAAGGGAAAGTTGTGTGTCTGGGCAGCCTGCGCAGCGTATCTGCTCTCTGACTACATGCTAATTTCCCTAAAATGAATGAAGGGACAAGACATTTGATTATGGGGATTTCTGTTTAATCTCCTTATTAAGCTTAGTATGTGAAAATAAGCTCACTGTAGAGCTGGCTTATCCGTTCACTGGAGATCAGTGTTCACTGGAAGTGAGAGGAGGCAGGGACAGGGTGGGTATGTCTGTGCGTGGTGATGGACTCTGATTAGGGAAGGGCAGCTTTCAGATGTTCTCACTGCATGTAAATCTTCACGAGATGCTTGTTAAATTTGAAATGCTGTGCTCAAATACCAGGAAAAATCTGGTTAAGCTTCTGGTAACTGTCAAACTCACTGATAAGGCTACACCAGTGATGGAGCAGATTGTAATTTTTCATTTCACAAGTATTAAAATTATTGGGCACGTGAGGATAGAGCCAAATACATCTTTATGATCAGAACACTGAACTGAGGGGATTTGTAGCTTTAAATGAAATTATTTAGGTACTTGTTCATTTTCTGATTCTAAGAAAAAGCAGAACAGCGCTGCTGGAAAGTGAGCACTGGGGAGAACACAAATTACGTTCTTGTCAGTCCATTTTATTTGCAAACAGTCCAACAGCACTTGGATGCTGTTGGACTGTTTGCAATTACCTTGTGCAATTCTGCACCAGTTACTTGCCCAACGAGCACTCTGCTGTCTGTGGGGTAAGCGGTCGCTCTCCGGTGCGAGGCAGGCAGGGATCACAGCTAATGCTGGTGACTCTGCAAATCCTTGAAAAAGAAGGAGCGTGTCTTATTCTTGAGGCATTACTTGTCTAAATTGGATATTTGCAAACAAATAGGTGAAGCTCCCCGATGATGAGCTCTTGCACTGCATTGGTGGACTTTTGAATCGGACTTTTCATCACAGGGTAGGAGCCGCATCTCAGGGTAGGCTTGTGTTTTCATCAGGACATGGGGAGGTGGAGGGAGGCCGTTGACAAAGGTGTGTGTGAGGACGTAGAAAGGAATGGGGACCATTCATCACGAGACAGGCTTCTTCATTTTCGTGGCTAGTGGATGATCTTGTCCAAAAAATGCCCTGTGTGCAGGACTTGTCTTCGCGGGGCATCCAGGAGCACAAGGAGAAAGCCTGAGGAAGTTTTGCTGGTGGCTGCACTTGGTTCAAGTGTCTGACCTGTTGCATAGAAAAAGGGTTACGGTACTTCTCACAAAGGCATAGGCTTGGTAGTTGGGAGCTGTGAAAGCCGTTTGTCACACAGCAAGTCTCTCGTGTAGTATCGCAGTTCTCCTGCTGATCCCCGTGCATGATGAACTGACCCGATAAAGTCTTTAGCTGGCGGTCCTTTAACAACTAATGGCTTATGTTTCATTTTGGAGTTCTTGGTTTTATTCCCAGCACAGCAGGTGTGTTGCAATATCATGAACTTAATGTGCACGTAGTGTTTATGGCTCCAGACTGATAGCGTGTCTTGTGCAAATGTGTACTTTGAAAAATGTTCGATGCTTGTTTATGTGGCAGTGCAGTTTCAGTTTATCAAACACCACTGCTGTTCTTGGAGTGTGTTATTTCCCAGTAGGTTCCAGGGGCTCCTCCAGAGCCTTCACAGTCTGTCATTGAAATGCACAGCTCAGGACACGTTCCAAAATCCCTCCCCAAAAGCAGTTACTGTACGTAATCAGATGCTTTACAATGTTTACTATTTCAAGCCATTCTAGAATTTAAAAATTAAGGTAACTCAATAGCCAGTGTATCCGTATGCAAGGCATTGATATTTTCGGAATTAAGTTCCAAGTATTAATGCTTTCTGTGTTGCATAAATCTATTGAAAAAATGCTGAGCTGTATAATGAATTAGCAGCATATTGAACTTTACAGCCTAATGCGCTTTGGAGATGGGAAAGCTAATGAAAGGCATCAGAATGGCAAACATCAGTTTCTCACAGATGTAAACACATATGGTAGTAATACCTTAAATGGTGCAGAGTGAGAGTGCCACAGTCGAAGGTGTGCTCACAGTTTCCTTAGTCCCGTTTGTAATTTGTGTGGAACTACACACGGTGACTGGTGGAATCTGATCTTGGTTTATTTTAATATTATTTTAGGTTAAAATAGTGGTCTGCGTTAAGTAAGGATTAAATCATAAAATCACCATAGAATGTCATCTTGTTTTCCCCAGGGGATTACTAACAGAGAGAAAGCAGCAGAAATGTATATAACATAAACATGTCCATATTACATATATTTTTAATAATGGGCAATCCTGCGCTTTGCCTCAGACAATGTACCAGCCAATATTTTGACAACAAAAGATGTGTGTTCCACTTTGTATTGCAGCACCTGTACTGGTTGTACCTGATGTCCTTTTTCAGACAGAAGAGAAATTGCAATCCTGAAAGTTATTCCTCCAGCTCTCCTCTTGGGCCATAGTTCAATTTTATTTGCCACTTTCTGGTTAACCAAATAGTTTTGGGGCATATAATGTGTATGATGTTGGAATATGATGACGTAATTTCAACTTTTATTTTAAAGCTTTGGAGTATCCAAACCTTGATGTCTCAGAGTCAACTAGAGACTACTGGGTGATAACAGGTACTTTTAAATCTCCTTTGCTTCTCCATGCACTTCAGAAAATAATTTTTAGTGCTTGATTATATAAATACATTGATGCAGTAATTTTACACAGAAATAGGTGGCTGCCCACTGAACCTTCCTGTCACATTCAAGTGGGCAAATGTATTTAAAGTTACTCTGGGGCATAACTGTGATTCATCATCTTGAACAGAGATGTCTCCCGTGTCCAACACTCATCTCAGAGTTTATGCCACTTTGGTTTAAGCACTTTGGAGAGCAGTATTATTTTCTCAGAGTTTTAAAACACAAATAAGCTTCCCCCACCCCCCTGGAACTTGGATTTAAATCTGAAATCAAAACAGGTTTGTAGACATAATCCAGGAAGAAAGGTGCTCTGTTAAACTGCAGAAGTTTATGATTCGCTGACTCTGTCTGGGTCCAGGAATTTTTGCATCCTTCATCTTAAGCATTAAGCACCTATCTTTCTGTTGGTGGAAAAGAAGGTGCAGAGAATGCTATTGGGCTTCACAGTACTTGTTTTATCACAGTCATTTCACTGGTATCACACTCTCATTCACAATCATTTTGACTTTAGAAGTGATAACTGTCAAGAAGAGACCCTTTTCCCAGATATCTTTGAGTGAGTAGATACTAAAAGAGGGTAGATTTAGGTTAGACATGAGGAAGAAATTTTTTTTACAATGAAGGTAGTGAAACACTGGAACAGGTTACTCAGAGGTGGTGGATGCCCCATCACTGGAAACATTCAAGGCCAGGTTGGACGGGGCTCTGAGCAACCTGATCTGGTTGGAGATGTCCCTGCTCCTTGCAGGGGGGTTGGGCTAGATGACTTTTAAAGGCCCCTCCCAACCCAAAGTGTTCTGTGACTCCATGATACTAAAGCCTTTCTAATAGGTGTGTCTGTACCTGGAATTGTTTACTGCTCAGGAGAGCAAGAGAAAACGAGCCTGACATGAAATAGATTTGTGCACTTGCTGTAGTGGAGTATTATTGACATTACGATGTAAGCAGTGTTTTTAAAAAAAATCTTGGTGGTCCCAAAAGATTTTTTAAAAGAATAATATTGAAAAAATCATACATTTGTATGAATGAAATGAGCATGCAATATCACTTACTTGAACTTTATGGAAAGTCAGTGTCTTTTAAATTTTACGTTAGTTTTTACTTAGGAAATGTTTACTTAGTTTTTAGTGCTCTCAACCATATTGCATTTTGTTTCAAACTGAATCGGACAAAATTCTAACTTCAGAATTCAGAACTGCTGGATGGAAAAAACTGTTGTTTAGTTAACAGGAGCATATGACGATAAGCATGAAAACTGGCAGCTCTCAAATAGGTTTTCCCTTACTTTTTACGTTGAAGATCATAGATTAGGTGCTTGCTGGAGCCATTTTGGTAAACCGAGGGCCTAAGAATGTTTTTGGAGGATTTTATTCAGACACATCATTGATGTTATCAGGGAACAACAGTGCAAGAGCAGAAACAGAAGCACATTATATCCCCGCTGGGAATTTCTGAGGGGGTGTAACTATGTCCAGTTATTTTTTATTCTAATCTAGTTAGTACATCCCTGTCCTAAACTGCAGACCACGTGTTACTTCGTTTGTCCATCTAAAATGTGCTGATATGTGATTTTCTCCATTCCCACAGTTATTCAAGGGGTTGACATTGCGTTACTGGGACTGAACAATCAGAGCTTTGCGAGGTTAATGGAGCAGCGCTTGGCCCCGCTGTTTATGATGTCCCATCAGCAAGGAAGGCGATTCAAACGTGCCACGACTGTGGGCAGCTACACTGTGCAGGTGGTCAACCCAACATCGATTGAGCCTAGATATGTGTGGAAAAAGGGGCTTTGTTTGCATGTGTTCTGTCTCAGTTTGGGTGAAAAAAACCCTGTTTAAATGGGTTGAGGTTTCCCGTCTTTTTTTCATGAATACCAAAGCTGCAAGTGCAAAATGCATGGCTTATGAATGGTTTTCTTTTTCTAAAGTCAGCCATGTTTGCCTCTCATCTTCTAGAAACTGTCATTAGTTAATCAGTATTAACAAACAGTATCTCTTTGGTTGCTATGAGGATTGGTACAAAGTACGTATTTTAGCATGAAGTCTTGTATTCAGCATAATGAAGAGTTCCAGGCTTTTGTTCTTAGATTTTAAAAAAATTTCCTAGGTAACTCAATAAAGCTAGAACTTCTCGTTAAAAAAAATAATAATATGAAGCAGTCTTTATACAGGGTTAGTGACTACAGATCACGTTATGAAGTAGAGATTTCAGTCATGAGTAATTTATTAATCATCTTTCTCTTATTTAGAAACATTTTCCTTTCAGTATTTTGAAACAATCAAGTTTTGTTTTGTCACTAATTTAGCCACCTGATGCTAGTTGTGGGGGATTCAAAGAGGGTCTGTCTTCAAAAATTGCGTGACAAGTTATTGCTTTTTTTTTTAATTATGTTATGTTTTTCAATAATTGCTTGTTCTGAAATATAAAAACAAATTACTACTTTTCTCATTTGCTCACAATTCTGTGTCTTTTCCCACTGAAATAATTTAAAAGAACGAATATATTTTTACTTGCCAGAAGCGTGAACCTTTGTAAATTTTCCATGAAAACATGACATATTTTGGTCAATAACATAATGGAGAAGAATCACAAAACTCCTTTTTCCTCCCATCATTAGAGGTGTTTGACATCTTCTCTACTCTCAGAAAAGATCGAGGTACAATCTAAAAATTCTGCTGATATTCTGCAGAATAAAATGTAAAAAGCATGGTTCTGTTTATTGTCAGTGTGGGATCAAAAATAATGAGTGTAGAAGTAAAATATGAGGGAATTTTTCAACTGCAACATTGCCAGTAAAGTATAATTTTCAGTATTGGGACAGATTTTTAAGAATTCCCTCTTTACAGAGGACAGTAGCATCCAAACATTTGATCCTTTCCTCCTTTTTACTGCATACTTTTCTGAGTATAGGGTTTACCTTAGGATTATGTTTAAAAATATTTTAAAGCAGCAGTCAGTCCTCACTAATCTAATAGCCTAGGCTAGGAAGGGGAGAAGCTCTGATCCTGTGAGAATATTTGCATGGAGCTTATGCTAATATGGGGTCTTGAAGGAGTTCCCTGTGTGCACTGCCTTCAAGTAGCTCCTGGCAGGCTTTGCGGTGGTATAATACAAACACATTTTGGTTTTGGTTTTTTTTTTAATTTTTCTCATTTTCTTCTCTCTTTTTTTTTTTTTTTTTTTTTTTTTTTTTCTTCTCTCCCTGAAAGATGGTAAAAATCCAACGTATTCCAGGTCCCAAGGAACCAGCTGAACTGACATACTATACTTTGTACAACGGGAAACCCTTGCTGGGCACTGCAGCTGCCAAAATTTTGAGTACTGTTGACTCCCAGAGGATGGCCTTGACGCTAGGTTATGTTATCCAAGTTCAAGCTGATCGTAAGACTCCTTTTTAAAATTCTGTGGTTTAGTCTTTTATTTCTTCTATTTTTAATGTCTCATAGTAAATCAAAGCTATGTACCAATTGTTATTTAGCCAATCACTGGAAGCGCTGCTATACAACTGGTTTGATACACATACAGTTCTGTGAACTGAACAACTTTATAGAACTGTAAAGTCACAATTAATTCTGATGCTAACGAAACCATGAGACTGCAGGCTACTGACTGCTGGGGCTGAATTGCTATTCAGATAACTTGTCCCAAAGTAAAATGTGGGGGGCTATCAAAATGTCCCTTATTTCTGACTTGTTTAAAATAATGTAATAATTTCTGTCTCAAAGGGATTTCTTTTTTTTTTTAATAATTGTTTTCAGTAAGACCTTTGTAGAGTGCACCACATGGTTGTTAAAGATATTTTTTAGACAGAAATCAGATAAGTGAAGTTCAACAGAGCTACTTATGCGTATGGGTAATTTTCAGATTCAAGATATGGTAGCATCATCCAGAATAATGCAGCCAAAAAAAGTAATCCACTCTCAAAAAGTAAAGTGTTTTTGAATTTCTCTTTTAGGACTTGCATCACTTACTGAGTGATTGTGGGCATAGGTGTCTTCTTAAATTTTTATTTTTTAATTCCTGTATAGTTGACTCAGTCATAAACTTGTGGTGGAGCTTGGAGGGTTTTTTTTGTGCAATAACAGCTTAATGTATGAATCAATGCCTTTAGCTGACTGAATCTCTCCATTTTGTGAAGATATTTATCCAGATGGAATTAAAATTATATAGTGGACTTCTGTACTGGATCTCCTTATTGGCTTAACAGCATATAACATGAGACTCCCTGGTGCCATTACTTCTGTCTGAAGGAGTAGTGATCTGAAATAATTACATATAATGGTGATAAAAAAGAAGGAACCACTGTAATAAGTAATTGACATATCATCCATAAACATGTGATTGATTTAGAAGAATAAAGTATGATATAATTTCCAGATAATGCACTGTATACTGTACCAAATCCTTGATTTTATCCTGGTCTATTACTGACTTTAATTGGACTAAAACCAGGAATCTCCATTCCTACTTCCATGAAGTCTAGTATTTAAGTTCTAAATTACTTTGTTTTCCATGATAATATTTATTTAATGTAAGTTTTGCTGAAGTAACTATAATACATATCAGTTTCCTAACTCTTTGTGCAGTTTTGTGATTTATATAGCTACTTAGTTAATTATATGATCTAACTTTGTACTTCCTTGGTCTGGTAAAGCAGCCTTGTTTAATCTGTAGATTTTCATACAAGTTAAATATGCACAGAATACTGTAAGAAGAGAATATACAGAAATAGAAATTATGACCCCAGGTAACTGAGATTCTGAAGCTAGAGTATTTGAAATGTAGGAGATGGTTCTATGTTTATACCTTATTATAGAAAAAATCAATTTCTTTCATTTTGGACATGGTATTTGTAGTCTGTCTTTGTATTCCCAAAGAAAATACTTTGTGTGCATTTCATTTTTATTCATTATAATATCTGTTACAGCAGAATAAAAAGTTTTGTACCGAAATGCAGTAAGAAAAGACATCTGCCCTCAGGACCTCACAGTCTAGGTAGACAAGACAGATGAATAATAACAAAAAAAAAAAATATGGATGTTCCTGTTTTATAAGTGAGGGGCTGAGTTATAGCAAAATGAAAGGCTTGCTTCAAAATCCACTGAAGTCTTATTAAGTTGAATGAACTATGGATTGACTTCAGTTTACATTGGAAGCTGGTAACTGAATTACAGATGTAAACCAGGATTCCTAAATGCCTATCTTATTACACATAAGGTCATAATTTCCTCTGTGTTCCCTAGAAAGAAGTAGGATAATTTTTTAACAACTGTTTGCTGCTCCCACAACAGCAATCTATAATTATAATTACTATTATCTGATAAAATTCAGGTTCAGTTTCCTTCACCACAGTCCAAACTAAATGCCCAAAGTCAAGAATTTAGAATTATGCAAGTCTATTGAAGTGAACTTTGAAAGGCTTCAACCTGGCTTTTTGGACAGTCTTTAAGCATCCCGTTACTGTTACACTGTGTGCAAGGTATGTACCTAATGATGCTATTCCTACATCACCCAATAAACTACGCTGGCTTTGCAAAAAGTTGTAGATTTACACAGCAAATAGGCTCAAGTTTCATACAGACTTTCGGCTGGCTTTTGTAACTGCTGCTGAACAAGCAGCATTTGGTAAACATTTGAAGTCTGATCCTGAAAGATGCTGAGTGCCTCTGACAGCTAATAAGCTCAATGACATTTAAAAGTGCTGGTCCCCTAGGAAATGGGAAAGGCTGCTTTACGCTGATATTCTCACAATTGCCTGTCCATGCCACCAACCAGTGGACATGGGAAAATAGAGACAGCATGGTGAAGTCCACAAAATATTTCACTAAAACAAAAATCAGCATCATAAGAAGATTATCTGGTGTTTTTCCAGAAAAAAAAATTCAGTGAGAATACCAGGGATGTGTCACAGGAGAATCTTTTATGTGTGTACAAGTTGAGGGTTCATACTAAGAGGCTTTATTCTGATAAAATGGAATCTAAAACGTTTTAGCATCACTGCATTTCTGAAGTGTACCATTTTCATGATGCCTTTATTAATATATCTGCAAGTAGGTCTTTCCAGCTTCCTCATTTCCCCTCCTTCAGAAACAATAAATTCATTTTGACCTTAACTATGATAAAGTATTTCCAGAGCACAAGAGAAGCATTTCCTTATTGCCCTGTTAATATCTATAATAGCTATTAGCGTGCTTACCTTCATTGTTCTTGAAAAAACTCTCCTGGTTTACTATTGCTGAGCCAGTAAGTCTTTGACACCAGGTGTGGACTCCGTGTGTATAAATTTAACACACATGCTATGTTACTATAAGTTGGTTTTGTGTTTGAAAAATAATTAAGGATGTATTAGTTTTACTGTTTTTTGATTATTCTGTAAATGAACCATTGGACTGATCTCTAACATGGCATCTCTAACATTTCACTTTGGAGTTGATGGCTATAACTAAGTAAAAGAAGAGAGCCCAGGGATTTGCTAATTCAACGGTATCGTTGATTCATTTTCTTAAAGGATACAAAGGTATAGCTAGATTACTAACAATGCTTTTATAGTAGTTATTCTATGGAGCCAGTTGAAGACTGTGTTGGAAGCAATTTAAATCTTGCATTTGCACAGTCAAACCTACCAACATTGGTTTGCAATTTTCTGTAGCTGTGGTGAAGAACCCCCCGAACAACCTGTGGATCATTGCAGCAGTGCTGGCTCCCATTGCTGTGGTGACGGTTATCATCATCATCATCACAGCGGTTCTGTGCAGAAAGAACAAGAACGACTTCAAACCAGACACCATGATGAACCTGCCTCAGAGAGCTAAAGTGAGTGACAGATCTCCAGATCCAAGATGTCCGTTTGCTTTCTGAGGTTTAACTGTGTTTCTCTGCTGGATGTTGAAGGATGTTTGGAATTGAAATGGTCATTACTTACAGGTTGGATATTTGCACTTCTCTGTCCTTATTACCACCGGTCACAGCAATTATCCTTCTGTTTTACTTAGGACTCATCAACTTCCTTCACAGCTTGTACCTTGCCGCATAGGCAGCAGTGAAAGAATAACCGATACGCAGCGCTGTAAAGCACGGAGCCATTAGGGTTGAGTAGGCTTTACTCAGGGCAGTTGCTTCCTTCATAAAGTTGAGGAATTGGTATAACATGCCTAGGCGTTGTCAGCAGCACGTCTCCTGTAGGACCTCATTCTCCAACCCATGGCCTGAGCTGCTCCAACCTGCTGTGCATGGCAATGCCTGAAGCTCTGGGCTTTGGCAGGAGTTCAGACCTGCTCCTGATCAGAGGTTCTCCTGCTAATCCAGAAAAAACTTTCTGTGAATTTTTTTTTTTTGAAATTTCTCCCACTGCTGGTGTTTTGTTGTTTGTTTGTTTGTTTTCCCCAGATGTTTTGAACTTTCTAATTTATGTATGGATATTGTTGATTGGGTTAGAACAATTACATTTTCCTTAAATTTACTGACCCATATTAATTACAGGAATTTTTTTTTCCAAATCAAATGTGTTTCCAGTTTGATTTCTGTCTCTAACAGAAAAATGTCACAGAACGCTGATTTGTCTCAGTAGTGGAAAAAGTCTGCTTTCTTAATTCTGCTATTAAATTGCTCCCGAACAGGGCCACTCGAACAGGAGTTTTTTAGCCTACGAAGTGTGTGTATAAGTCATACTTCTCCTTCACCCTTTTAGCTGGCTTTGTTCTTCTCCATTAGCATGGAATTGAAATGAGAATTTTTTTCTGTGGTTTCTTAGTGCTACAGACAGCAGCATTATTGTCATTTCAGCTCTGTTGCTTCTGCTGAAAAATGTAGATTGGAGGGAATGTTGAAGGGAGGCATGATGCATATGACAGCTTTCTCCTCATCTTAGGTTAGCTGCAGATGGGTGCAGCTGGTGCCAGTTGGAAAAAGATTTGATACATTTGTATCAAAAATTATACAAAAAAGAGATTTTCATTTAAGTTCTAGTATGCTCATCTATTTATCCAGTCTTACCAAACTAGTGTTAAGGCTAGATCTGCAGAAGTGAAACAAGCAATATCACAAACACAAACAAAAATTAATACCACTGTGGTGATATCATATAAAGTCCCATTGAAACCTCTAAAATGCAAATCATGCCTTATTAGAGGCTGTTGCAAACACCAAGCACCACTTGATTCCCAGTCTTAGTCCCAGCTATTGGATAAAAATGAGACTAAATTTGTACGTGGTTTTGATCTCGCCATCATTATAGGACGCCTTACAGTTGAAGAAAGTTGCTCTTGAGAAAAGAAGACTGCTAGTTGAATCTACAGCATGAAAAAAAACCCCTTGAAAGTATTTTAATATTCCCTAGTTGTCATTCCAAAAAGAAAGAGAAAGTTGAACTTTTATTTCCTGAGAAATCAGATTTAATCCGGCTGTAAGGTACATGGTCAGGTTAAAACCTGTTCAGTCAAGTTATGTTTGTGTCAGCAGCCAATGTGGTCAGACAAGAGTTGGATCTGTAGAACGAAACAACTGATGCTGAGCTCCCAGCATCCACACTGTGCTTGTTTCAGGAGATTTTCCTGTGGACTTGCTCACATTTGCAACTGGAGTGCAGTAGTCCACTTCTAGAGGGCATTTCCCCTTTTGGAGTATATTTTGAGTCTCCATAAAATTTAATTTAAGTCATTATATAAAAGTGATGCACTTCAAAATGAACGCTAAATTGATTTTTCGTTTATTTGCACAGTGATGGCTCCATCAAAAATGTTTAGCCAGGTCTAGTTTAGGGTACATGCTGGTATATGGACTGTGGAAGATAAACTGCAGTGGGATTGGGAATGGACTGGTTTTGTCATTCCTGATTTCAGCATCGTTACTTGAAATAAGGCTAAGAAACATATTTTGAAATAAGGGCATTTTTAAAAGAACAGTTTTATTTTTAATTCCAGCATTAGGGATATCAGGCAGAGTGGTAATTACTTGAACTGTAACTGCTACATTTTATGCAGTTTGGCAATACAAATAGCTGCTGAGCACATATCTGTATCACATTTTACATGAATATATTGTATTTCATGGCTTAGAAAAGTGCCTGCGACTACTTGATTAATGCTAAATCTGTTCTGTAAGTGGAGTCACAGCAGAGTGATTTTTAGTTTGAGAAGCAGCTTTAATATTTTGTTTCTGTGTGTCTGAGATTTGCTGTTGAATCACTGGAGCAATTTTTTGATACCTTTTGAATATCCAACAAGCAATATAGAGAGGAAAAGAGAATATTATGGAATACCCGCAACCCTGGATTTCGGCTAGTCTTGTTTTCAGTATGTGCTCAGATTTCAAAAGTCCTGTACCAAGGGGACTGGCAGAGAGCGTAGCTGCCTGTTCATCGCCGCAGTCCTGTCGCTGCTGGGAGCAGCGGGAGGCTGCAGGTCCTCGCAGAGCAGAGCTGCCTGCCACCTCCCTCCAGAAGCTCCATCCCGTGCCCCCGGGATAGGATGCACGAAGGCAGCATGGAGGGGTAATGAAACATTTAGTGTTAAATATCCTTCTGTAGCTGGGGGAGGTGATGTAACGTAACAGCAGGGGTGCTGCCTGTGCCTGGTAATTAAGGAATGACTTTTTGGTTTTAACAAACTGAAGGCTAAATAAATAAAGTTTAAGAAATGACCTCTCGTACATAGTGTAGTTGATAGTGTCTTAGGAATCGTGCTGCTTTTCTGAATTGCCTTAGCAGTCAGGGACATCTGGACTAAGTTGCAGGGAAAAGGGACTGTTAGGGGTTTTTTGCAATTGACTCTCCAGTGGTAAAATTAAAAGTAGTATAAATTCAAATTGGTGAAATTCTGGTTGGAATTCATTTTAATATTCTCTCAATGCTGTTTTTATTTTGAGATGCTGTTTTTACTTTGAGGTTTTGGATAGCTGTTAGCTTTTACCTCCCTTGCTTTCTAATTCATAGCATGCTTTTTTAAAGGCTGTAATCTGATTTGTCACCTTTCCTTTCTTTTAGAGCATGAAAGAATAAGCTTGCAGGTAAACAGAGATAAGACCTGCAGTCTAAGACCTGCAAGCAAAAGCAAATACTGCAGGCCATGAGAAAACAACCACTATCAATTTGATAAAGGGCATGGGGAAAAAAAATCAGAGAAACTGTCTGTGTACCTGGGTATATATATGTAGAGGGGAGGGGCTGATCATCCTCTTTTTTTTTTTTTTTCTCTTCTTTTTTATTTATTTAATATTAGTGTCTTTTTTTTATGATCATTACAAGGAAAAAAGTCCGCTAAACAACTCCCTATATTCAGTCTGCCCTTTGCCAGGCAATGTAATTTAACGGTCACGTAATTCATTTATTATTTCAAAAGCAATATTCAAATCCTAGTCCTTCAGTCTTTCTCAGTGTTGTGGCCGTATTGGACATCTATACTTGCAGTGCTTCAGCAGTGCCTGATCATGATTTAGTCTTGCCAGTTCCCTTCAGGGGTGGTAAAGCCATCTGCTCCTGTGGGCTTTTACAGAGCAGGGTTCCAAGATAAAATTTTATTTAACGCAATATGTCTGCTGATGAGGATGGCTTTTTCAGCTCTTCCTTTAATGCAGTTTGTTACTAGACACGGTGGTAAGTAGAACTGAGATTAAAATAATCCTTCATTTTCTTCCTTTGGCAGATCCAAACTGGGACTCAGCAGAGCTCTGTAGAAATTCTTGTGTTCTGCTGCTTCTGGTTTGGTTTTTTGTTTGTTTTTTTTTTTTAATAAGATATGAAGTATAGGTTGTAACTACTTCTACTCTTTCAAAGGCATAAAGGGAGAAATAACCAATTTAATTAGCTATTCTCTTTTGTTATCTTTTTTTTTTGCAGAATAACTAGAATGGTCTTGACTAACAGCTAATATAGATAATAAAGTTGGAAAATATTATTTTAGTCAAAAATATTACCGTCTAGGGTGATGCGCAGTAGTTGTCCGTAGCTGTCCTTCACACGACTTCTGCTTCACACGACTTTCCTTCCCTTTCTTAATTTCCTCCTTTTGTAGCTAATTTGATGGCTGTTTTTGTGGTACCCTGCCTTTGGAGGAGGGCAAGTAGAAGGCTCCATCGGGGGCGATATCATCATGACGTGCCATGGGTGGTGATGGTGAACTGTCATTTCTCTGATACGTTGCAGGTTCGATCGTGGTAATGTGTGGAGATATCTGCTCTCCCAAATCAGCATCAGCCCAGGTAGCATTTCCTTAATGCACTTACCAGAGGAATACTGAAGTCCAGAAGCACATAGGAAATCAGCAACCTCAGATCAGATATTGGGAATGTGATGCAGATCACCATAAACAAAAAGCATGTTTTGTTTTCTTTTGAAAAATAGAAGACAGCTCCTTTTTTTTTCAGACTGAGATCGCCTATGAAATTTATCTGTATTTATAGCTATAGCATAGATTTAGTAAGGAACAGAATAAGAGAATTTTTTTTTTAAGGCTCATCTTTTTTCTGTGCCATAAGCAGTTGTTTTCTGTGCCATAACACAGTTGTTTTTTTAATCCAGCTGATTTTCTTCTGGAACTATAATTTCAATGACAATGTGACAGGAACCTGAGAGAGACTATTCAGGTATTAACTGTCTAATTCAGCTGTGTTTTTCAAAGTATGTTTGAGGGTTAAAATCACCATTGCTCACCTTTGAAGTGTTTTATGGTGCTTTTTTAGCATTCTGTCAGTACTCTTTGTACCTCAGGCAGAGCATCCTTCCAGTTTTTGGTCAATTAATTCAATTTAGTCTAGAAAGAACATTTTTATATGTTACATAGTTTTTTTTTCCAGAGGTGGTTCAGGAACTTCTTTGAGTGATTTACTGTTGGTTTTTGGTTTTTGTTTTTGTTTTTTTTTTTTTTTTTTT
>WHYT01017975.1:285025-297557 GCA_009806455.1 Tetrax tetrax
TACAGAGAGCGCTGTGACACTGCTAGCATCCTGCTGGTCACAGTGAACCTTTAGTTTCTGCAGATGTAGCCAATACCATTTCCTGCTGCTTTCTCCACTTGGGTTTGGTTTGCAAGAGGCAGCCAAGTGTTGTAACCTATCGTCTGCCTTCCCCTCTGGATGGGCTTTACTCTGCCACTAATTGAGTCTGGCAGCAGTTCTCATCCAAGCAACAGTGCGAAGCGCGTGTAGATGTTCAGGCCATCGGAACCAGCCGCAGTCTGGATGGTTGTGATTTTTCACTGATATGTCAGCATTGAAGAAGACAAATGCATGGTTTTATTGTACAAACAGAAAACTCTTTCTGCAAAGCTTTTTAAAGCTCATAGAGCACTACTTTCTTAAAGAAGCAGCTCCTGTTCTAAGTTCTCATGCCTTTCCTATCTTCTTTGTATAGTCATCATCCTTGTCAGTTAAATATTTATTTTAAAATTATTAAACATGCCTAGGATGGTATTACAGAAGTGCCGGCCAAGAAAAGGGTCTGATGGATGCTGTGCAAACATTATGACATACATGGTCTCTTTTTTGAAAGACTTTGATAAATAGATGAGGCAGATATGCTTGGAGGAGAAGATGTAACCACAAGGAAAAATATCTTTGCTTCTGCTTATAAGGACAAAAAAATGTTATAGAAAGAAAGTGAATGTAGCAAGCAACTAACAGAAGAGTAGACATACCATGTATACAGTTTCATAAAAAACCTGGAAGTGTCAATTTAGAAATCTCTAATGACCTGCTTGGGTAATGCCTATTTCAGGGTTGCAGGCAAACCCAGGACTGCAACACGCCAGACACACGGCCTGGCTTTTAGCGGACTTTGCGTATGGGAAAATAATATCCAGGTGGAATCATGAGCTTCTCCCATTCGTCTTTGAGCTGTCGACTTCTTTGAAAATAGATTTCTGCTGTTCGTGAAAGCCTTAGAATTGCACTGTCTTACAGTTGAGCATTGTTTTGGAAAGGGTGTGTATACACGAGTATATATTCTGTTACACTGCAGTATCGTATAGAGAGGTATTTCATCCTGAATAGGTTCAGATATTGATGTTAACCTTGTATTTTACTTAGAGACTTATAAACTCCTTCAGAAGCATAAATTTCTTTATTGCTAACAGCTCTTGTTCATACCTTTCTGGAGACAGTCAGCTGAAAAATAGAATGATTTAGATGGTGTAGAAAATGTCTATTTTTTTCTATATATAGAGATTTTATCTAAAATTAAATTTATTTCCTCATTATTAATTTACTTTCGGAAGTCAGGATTTCTGTTTGAAATACTGATATGCAGGCTCTTTCCTAAGGAGACAGTCTTTTAGATCTGTGGCATCATTTGCTCTTTATCAAACAGTAGGCATACACTATAGGTATGGTTATAATGTTTGCATTCCCTTCATACAAAATAAATCCCTGAAAATTTTTAATGCCTCATTGAATGGCCTAAGAAAAGACAGAGCATGAGAGGAGAGAAGAAATCTTGTATGGCCTTCACATTGAAATCTTAGGCCAACTAAAGTATAACATTTATTTGAATATAAATTAATAACTAGATAAAAATAGAATATTCCATCTGTCTAACTGTTTCTTAACCGTTCAGACCTCAGTTTTACAGCCCTTTTCCCCTGGCTGGGGCTGGTGGCACAAGTGGGCATTGCCAGCGGGAAGGAGTGCAGAGCTACACTGAAAGGGGAGGCTGGTATCCCTGAAACAGCTTTATCTTTATCTAGCAAATCTTGTCTACTGATAGCTGCAGTGATGTGGAGATAAAGCTTCAGCGATGGTACTGCGCTTCAGAGACCCAGTGCCACGCTGATCTTCACTGCAGTTGGCACTCAATCTGAATAGATGATTGCTTTGGGTGTATCTTCATATACTTTAGTCACAGGAAGATTAGGAGTAATTCAATCTCAATGGATCATGTGGCATAAGAGATCTAACATAAAATGTTTCAGAGTTGGGAAATTACTGTTAAGCAGGCGATTAAGTCATTTTTTGCCCTTTTCCACTGCTGAACTTCTAAGTCTTGCTATGTGTGCACGCAGACAGGGCAAGCAAGAGTAGAAGAACAATAAATCCTTAAAAATGTTGGTCTACATCTGTTTAAGTGCAGAAATTAAAAGGATCACTTTAAATTTGTATTGTTAATTATAATAAGCAAGTATGCTTATGGTGAGCAACTATACAGAATATCTGGGCAGCTTTCTGAGGTTTCCTGCGCTGGCCAGTCGCTCGCCCAGCTGAGCCATGCAGATGGGTGGACTGGCCCGGGGCAGGGATTCACAGCAGAAACAAAAACTCCAGGACTCCGACTTTTCTCTGAGCTCCCCTTGGTTTGTTTTTTGAAGTTTAGAGGTTGCTGTGGTTGAATCATGTTAGAAATGCTTGCTGTAAATTCTCTCGGAAAGAGATGGATAGGAGGAAATATTAAAATTCCCCCAGTACTTGCTTATGGTTCAGTGCCAATACAAACGACAGCAGTGTGCCAGTAACTGCTGATCACTGATTCTCTTTATTGCTCTTTATTTATTTAAGGCAATGGAAAAAACTACTTTTATATTTTAAATGCCAATTAATGAACAAATGCTAAGCTAAGTTGGAAGAGACTTCCCAATTTCTAGTCCCATTTAGCTATTATTTCCATGCCAGTAGCACTCACTAGATTCAGGCCATGTGCTCACCAGTGAGAGGGCTGATACTGATGAGGGTCCTCTGTGATGTTAACCTACCACATCAGAAGTAGCTGTCATCTGTGATTCCTGATTCTCTTTATCCTTATTTTTTCTTTCCTTTAATGAGTCTCTGAACCAGAGGAATTCTGTTTAATTAAGCAAAATTCTCTGTTTCTGATCCTGAAATGAGGTTTGTGGAGGCAACCCATGCATCTGTAGCTAGTCAATGCTCTCTGCAGGTGCCTGGATATCACTGCTGAGGTCTCAGCAAGCGCAGTCCTTCTGAAACACTGGGGTGGAAACGCAGCTGCATTTCTTGATGCATTCTGCTTGAAGTAGCGTCCACAAGTAGGGTGTTTGGAAAGAACCATGTTTTGCAAGTTGATGCTTAGCCAGGGTTTTCAGGGTCATCCAGTTCAGGCAATTGCTGCGACAGGCAGCCAAAGGAAGCAATTCCACAACTTCTTGTACTTGGACCACTGATGAGATACTATCCAGGCTCGCCTGAGCTGTAATCATCCTGAAAGACCATCTTTGTTGGTGAAAAATACAATTCAGACAAACTTTTTCTCCCTTGGAGATAGTCGTGTCACAGTGGAGGTACCTTAGGTACCTTGTTAGGGCAGCTTGGAAGTTTCAGCAGTGAATTACAGACAACATCCATCTTCCAGAACTGCATCTGGTGACTTACATGAGAGCTGAACTGATTCAAAATGCCCCCAGGGAAGAACATCCATGCTTCACTTTTATATTTATTGTAATGTCAATGCCTTCTTGTTCAAGTGTGATCTGTGACAGGCAAGTATCTCTTCGTTCATCTGGTTTTGCTGGTGTGGTGTGCTGACGGCACGGTTGTCAGCAGCAGTCTGGCAGGTAATTTCGGTGAGCCAGGCTTGTGATCTGCTTGCTCCAGTGAGCATACAAATTCAGAGTATTTGAACAACCTCAGGAGGGACGAGGGGATTTCAGACCCACTAAAGACTCCTCTGGTGTATTTGGACGGTTCTGTGGTGCCAGAGGGACAATATTTAATGACAGAGTGATTTAACCCATCTATTTCTCAAAAGCTCAAGTAGTGTCAACTTCAGTCCACGCTGAGTACAGACAGACAGAAAATGAGCTTACTCAGTGGGTTCATATTTTATGTTACCACCGCCAAATATTTTCTTATGAAAATCACTGTCTGTCTAAACTGCTGGGTTTATACAAGTCCATTGTAATTTGTGCAGTGATTAAATATTAAAACAGAGTGTATTTTCAGAGGAAATAAATTTAGAGCAGCCCACTTTGTTCTTTAGCAGAGGATCTCTGCTCCTGTCAGTTAGGAGATGGAACAAACATTCTTCCCTCTAATAGAATAATTATTAAAAAATGCTTGCAAGAATCTCTTTGTAGAATTTGTGCTCGTGCTTTGAAGTCATTCTTTTTTTCCAAAATGAGGATAAAAGGTTTAAGATTCAACAGCTGACAAGGTGATGTAGGTTTACAAACAAAATTTGGAGGAGAAAGGGCCCAATTGTATGTGAGAGAGTTATCCTTTTATATAAAAATCTAAAGCTAAAGATGCTTTGCCATGCCATTTAATTGTAAAGATTTTCAGAAGCCTTCTCCTATATCTTAAGAAATTGTAATGCTTTGACTTTACAGCCACCTGAGGTACTGCTTTGCAAAGCAAAAAAATAAAATCATCTACCTGGACTTGTGCAAGGCATTTGACACTGTCCTGCACGACATCCTTCTCTCTAAACTAGAGAGACATGGGTTCGATGGATGGTGGATAAGGAGTTGGCTGGATGGCCGCACTCAGAGAGTGGTGGTCAACAGCTCAATGTTCAAGTGGAGACCGGTCACGAGTGGCGTCCCTCAGGGGTCCATGTTGGGCCCGGCCCTGTTCAACATCTTTGTCGGCGACATGGACAGTGGGATAGAGTGCACCCTCAGCAAGTTCGCCGATGACACCAAGCTGTGTGGTGCCGTCGACACGCTGGAAGGGAGGGATGCCATCCAGAGGGACCTGGACAGGCTGGAGAGGTGGGCCCGTGCCAACCTCATGAAGTTCAACCAGGCCAAGTGCAAGGTCCTGCATGTGGGTCATGGCAACCCCAGGCACAAATACAGGCTGGGCGGAGAATGGATGGAGAGCAGCCCTGAGGAGAAGGACTTGGGAGTGCTGGTGGACAAGAGGCTCAACATGAGCTGGCAATGCGCCCTTGCGGCTCAGAAGGCCAACCGCATCCTGGGCTGCATCAAGAGGAGCGTGGCCAGCAGGTCAAGGGAGGTGATTCTGCCCCTCTACTCTGCCCTGCTGAGACCCCACCTGGAGTACTGTGTCCAGTTCTGGAGTCCCCAACATAGAAGGACATGGACCAGTTGGAGAGGGTCCAGAGGGGGGCCACGAAGGTGATAAGAGGGCTGGAGCGCCTCTCCTATGAGGACTGGCTGAGAGAGTTGGGGCTGTTCAGCCTGGAGAAGAGGAGGCTCCGGGGAGACCTGATAGCAGTCTTCCAATACCTCAAGGGGGCTTACAAGAAAGATGGGGACAGGCTGTTCAGTAGAGCCTGTTGTGATAGGACAAGGGGTAATGGGTTTAAATTAGAAGGAGGTAGGTTTAGATTAGATATTAGAAAAAATTTTTTTACAGTGAGAGTTGTAGAGCACTGGAACAGGTTGCCCAGAGAGGTGGTGGATGCCCCATCCCTGGAAACATTCAAGGCCAGGCTGGATGAGGCCCTGAGCAACCTGATCTAGTCAGGGATGTCCCTGCTTCTTGCAGGGGGGGTTGGACTAGATGACCTTTGAAGGTCCCTTCCAACTCTAGCCATTCTATGATTCTATGATCAGTTTCTTAAGTGTGTTTTAACACACAACAGTAACGCTTTCATTTTAACAGATGGCATTTTCAGCATTAATAACTTTTGCTAAAATCAGTAGGTTTATTTTTCAAGTTTTGAGAATGCTAGTGCTTTTGCAGTATAAGACATGAGCAGCACTTGGGTCAGATCAGGTGTAACTACTGATGCCTTCGCTGATGTTGATGGAGTATCAACTACTGATGGAGACGTGTGTGTGCATGTGCACGTGCATAATGTCTTTTCCATGTGAAACCCAGGAAAAGATGTGCTTTGACTTTCATTGTCATTTTCATACAATTTTCTGTCATTCTTTTTCTCTTTTTTTTTGCATATTATTAGTACAGAATGGAAATCAACCTTCTTTGAGGCAGTGCCAGATAATCCATTGAATACTAGTTATCTATAATCTAATAGGATTTTTTTCCAGTGTAAAGGTCTCCCATGTCCACTCCTCGAGCATACTGAGCACATCATTAATTGCTGAATTTCACCTTGAACATGCAGTAAAAATATCTTTATGCTGAATGTCTTTATGCTGAATAAGTTTGATGTGCTTTAGTGCCCGTAACTGATGAAGAGGAAGGAGGCATTCTCTTTGATAACATTGCCAAATCTGCCATTGACCCCTTTGACACCTCTTCTGGATCGGTACAGCTGATAGCTATCAAACCTGTGGCTCTACCTGCTGTTCATGCTGCATCAGACAGGAGCCAGGAATCTGCCATGATTAATGGAGAGGTAAGGACTGTCTGATAATGTCTCCAGCTGTTTCTCTGACTACATCTACAGGTGGAACAATTCTGAGCCTCTCAGTGTTGAGGACTGGTAGGAGCTTTTCACCCTGATGCTAAAGTCCCATTAGCGTTGTGGGCTCTGAGGTCTGAGAATTTAAGATCTGCTCTTTCACAATGCACCTGTGAATGCATGTGACCTTTGAAGAGGCAATTTTCTATATTCCTGCCTTCCCAATATCCTTCTCTCCTACCATGTTCATTTTAACAAAATGAGTACTGAAGGCAGAGAGCAGAATAAGATCTTTGTCTATGTGAATCCTGTGGCTGAACATGGAAATGTATGTAGATCATCTGGGTGCCAAGCTGATCTTTCTGTACTGAGCAAGACACCTCATTCAGAGCAAGAAGGGATGCAACAGGACCACAGCTTTGCACGGGCTGGATTCCAGCCTCTGCACAGAGGGTGCAGTTTCTTCCTGGGAACAAAGCGGGATGGCACAAGCATTTGATCCAGGTGCTGGCCAAACCCAATGCTTTGGCTCCAACACTTGCATGATTATTCAAGTTTTTAATGTAGATTTAATCAAGACTGATACATTTACAAAGGACTGAGGCTTTTATATAGTTGTTAAATGTGGGGACATGATAGAAGTGTCTTGCTTGCAAACTTGCACTACGACAATCATTTAAAGATCAGTCAGAATCTCCCTGATGCTGTTTAAAAGCAACAGGGAGGGCTGCTGCCAGAGACACAGTAAAAGACAGTGTCATCAGGCGTCCCGTGTGGTCCTGGATTAGAGCAGTCTGTTGTGCTCCAGTTCATAATTGTATTTTAAGCCCTGACGTGCCACATAGTTTCCAAACTCAGAGAAAGGCTTATTTAGATTTCAGCATCTATTTTCTGTAAGTCAACAGGATGGCATGCATGGTGCTGTGTGATCTCTTGTACATACATTTCTTGATATTTGTGAGAAGATTGTAGAATTTGACTCTGGAAGCACAAAGCCCAGGTAAATTACTCATTTCCATGTAACTGATAATTTGAAGCAGGAGGGAAATTTTATCAATATTTAGGAGCATCCATTGGACCTGTGTCAGGTCAGACCAAACACCTGTTTATTTAAGGATCCCGTCTCTGACAGGGGCCTGTAGCAGATTTGTAAGGAAGCATATAAATAAAAGGAACATATGATGATATTTCACAGGAATTCTTCCACAGCCATCAGTGATGGCTTATTTAAGGTTTTGTGAAGTCACAGGTGATGTCTCTGTGCTTACTGGACCCTAGAAGAGTTTTCATCGGTGAGTTCTCCCTGCGGTGCCCAAAAGCAAGCATGGTGTTGGGTCACGACAATGGGCTAACACCATTGGTGTTGTTCTTCAGTGGGTGTATCTGAGTCACTGTTGTGATGGTACATAGTTTTTAGGCTAAAATTATTTAACCATCTGCCAAGCAATAAAAATGCAGCGACTCTGTTCACTTGCAGTTCCTCCCTGCTTACAGATGGCACGGTGTGGTACAAAATGCGCTCTGTAAAATGACACATGCAGTGCATCAAACACACTCTGACAATATCGTTTGGAAGTAGCCAGCCCAGCACCATCCTTTAAGCGTCTTTTTGCCTTCTAGGTGAACAAGGCTTTGAAGCAGAAGTCTGATATAGAACATTACCGCAACAAGCTGCGCTTGAAAGCCAAGAGGAAGGGGTACTATGATTTCCCGCAGGTTGATAACAGCAAGGTGCTGACAGAGAGAAAAAGGATGTATGAAAAAAACCAGAAAGGACTTGACCACATTTTGGATCCGGATGCAGATGTGTCGTCTCCGTTTTGTGAGCCTAAGAACAGGTGAGACTTTTTATATGCAGTTCTTTGTGTGGGAGAAAAGTTCATGTCCAGGGGTTGTAGGGAATCAAAGGGGCTGTTCTTAATGAGCCAACTGTTTGTTGTATGGTCAGCTGGCCCCTCCTACTTCATGAAGAAAATTTATGTAACCCATAATTGTTTATGAAAATATGTCATCTGATACAACTGCAATGTGATTAAAAAGAGAGAAATAGAAAGAAAAAAAAATAGGGGAAGGGACTGCTGCAAGTTCTTGTGAGTCATTTTCCAAGTAAGGTAAATAGAAAAAAGTGGTAATAATGTTTTTGATAATACTAAGAGTGGACTTAAGCCAGGAAGTTAGAGTCTGAATTCATTCTTTTCCAATGTTCAGTGGTGATATTATTTTGTCATTATTTTTATCTGAATATAACTATTGTGGTAGGCATAAGATAACACAACCAGTACATCATCCATGTATTTCAGTAGTTCCTGCAGGGATGGTATCTGTAAGATTGTGTGTGTACCTGTTACTGGTGATCTTCCTCTGTCTTTAACAGATAAAGTCATAATTTGCTCATCTGTGACATGAAGCTGGCATATTGCATAACAGTACTAATATTTGATTAACATTTCACTGTCTCTTGAAGATGGCACGTCTTCCCATTTTAGAAACGAGGCAGGAGTGTACATCCTGATTCTGCCTGAGCCTGTGGTGGGTGGCTGGGTGGGTGGACCTGCTCTGTTGCTTGTGCTCTCTGAAGCACAACTTGACACATTGAGGAGATCATACTAGTCGTACCTCAGGAATGGCATAGTGTGCAGATTACTCTTCCTTAGGAGTAGTGGAGGTGTGAAGGATTATAAAAGAGTGTTTGCCACTGTGCCTGGCACCACAAGGGCTCTGGTTCTTGCTGTAATCAGGGACCAGCAGCAGTTGATCCATGAGAGAAAAAGGAATACTGAAGTACATTTCCTCTGGAAACGGCCCTCATGCCTGGAGGTGCAATCTTGCATCCCATCTGGAAAGTTCAGACCAAAATTTTCCTATGAGCATAAATCATGACTGCAATCAAAGCTTTGGTGGAGACACAGTCTTTGCACACAGTGCCACTTCAGCAATTACCCTTGGAGCATGAAGACAACTGTAATGGGAAGTATAAAAGCAGTGTTGGCTCAGAATATGGGCAAAAGTTGTGGTCAAATGAACTGAGTCTAGAGGTAAATGACTGAGGGATACTGCCGTTGATGGGCAGTTACATTGGTCATTGAAGAAAAAAAGGTGCTGACTTAACTGTGTGTTATGTCCTTGCTGGAGGGTCTGGGGCATCATTTTCTTGTGCGGTTTTCCAGTGAGGGAGGAATAAATTGCTCTAAGTGCACTGAAAGGGTAAGATACTGAACCCTTAGTACATAGGAGTCCTACTCTGTCTGCATGGTCTGTCCAGAAGATACAGATGGAGCAGTAGAAACTGTGTACTGCACATACAGAGAAGGACTGAGGCATTACTTTGGATACTTATTATGTGTCACATGCCATGTAGGAAATGTTTAAAACATTACATGTGAAGCGTTAATACTAGCCATTTGCTGATGTTTGTTTCTTCATGTGCCAATGTGCTGAAAGGTCCTGGAATACATATTTTTTTTATTTTTTTTTTCCCTGCGTGTTTTCTAATGTATTGTGTAAACCTGTCATAGTCTATTTGAGAGAGTGATCACTGGCATGATACAAACTGCTTGAAGGCAGGTATACTGCTGTAGAGGGCTATTTCATTGTGTAGCTCAACCATAAAAGGCTGACGGATGGATCTACTCTTTAAGTATATAGCCTATATCCCTACATAGGAAGAGAGAAGAACCATTTCTGATGCACTTTCTATAAAGACACAAAGCATTTTGTGAACTTCACAGATGTTGCAAGTGTTTGCAAACAAACCAATTCCATAGTCTATGCTAAAATTTCCATACTAAGACCTGGAACTGAACTTGATGTGCTGCAATGTATGTGACAGAATTATTGTCTTCATTTTTCTAACTAAAAATAAGTTGTCTAATATGGCATATGCTGGAGGAAAACCTTGAATAGGTTTTTACTACAAGATAATGTGGGTTTTGGTTACTGATAAATGAATCAATACAATTGTATTTCTGCAATGAAATAAAATTGCTTATAAAGCAATCTAAGTATAAAATTTAGAAGATTTGATTTCTAGCTTTTTCTGTTTTGAATAATTTTTATGTCATTATAGTTAGAGCAATTAAAAACTGAAAAATAGCTTCATTTTTAAAATAATGAAGCTTCCTCTCATTTAGGAGGAAGTCAAAGATTCCAAAGTTTCTAGGGAAAAGGTCTATTCCATTCTTTTGTTTTGTATATATTCCACAACTTAAATCCCATTATTACAACATTTCCAACATATATTACAAAATAAAGATGCAGTTGATGACATTAGTTAAGATCACCTGTACATTTTGGATTTGTTTTAAATTGTATTTAAAAGTGATTTTACAAAACATTGCTACTAAATAATTTGCTTTGTTCAAGAACAAACAGCTTTATGCTCTTAGCACCTTTTAGTCTTCCGTACCATAGAATTCATGTTTTAAAATGTTCCAGTTACGTTCCCAGAAGGCACTTGCTAACCCATTTGAATGCCAGTTGTTAGCATTCATACCTCCTTTCTCATTAGTAAAACTTTCTTAAATGAGCTAATTGGCAATCTCAAGGCAATTTTTAAGACCCTACTGATGATATGCACTATCCTGGGATTTTCTTTAATAGTTTGTAATCAGGTCAAGAATCTGCTTGTATTAGAGCGCTGTATATTCGGATCCCTTAGAAAATATATCACTACTGCATCAACTGAGTATTTACGGACCTACCGTAAAACATGTATGAAATTTTAGAGACCTTTAATCTAGGAATGTAAAGATTGTCAGATCTGATTAGCCTTAGCATAACCTAGTTCCTTATGTTTTCTGGTAATACTGACAGCATAGTCTTGGAAGAAACAAGATAAGGGAGTTGAATTTATTCAATATTGTTTTGATAGGGGAAATTTATTCCAAAATCTCTGTTTGTCTTCTGCTTTGACAATCCATTTGGGACTTTCAAACAAGCGCATGGAGATTTTTGATTAAAAATCACACAGAAGTTTTTCAAAGTTGCCTTAAAATTAAGTACATCCTGGAGTACTTTTTTTAACCAGAAGTGTGAAATTAAAATTTTTTTTTGTCCTACCTTTTATCCTGTCTGATCCTGTACAAGTATATCTTTCTGGATTTCTGCAAACCAGTTCCTGCTGCTCTAATCTGTCAAGGCAAAAAGTAACCAAATCTGTAATATCTGAAGAATTATTTCTTCTTATGAGTGCATTCATTTGGACTGTGTTGTCTTTTCATTTCATTTATGGCTCTTGAGAGGTTAAACATGAAGTCTTCGTAATTGCTGAATGGACCAGGCTACTTAATGTGGTTTCTTCTTATGTCATGTAGAGGAATGGTCCTAGGCTTTTCAATATCTCAGATATTGTAGTAGATCCCTTTGTAATCAGTTCAGGCAGTCTCTAACATAGAATCATAGAATGGTTAGGGTTGGAAGGGACCTTCAGAGGTCATCTAGTCCAACCCCCCCTGCAAGAAGCAGGGACATCCCTGACTAGATCAGGTTGCTCAGGGCCTCATCCAGCCTGGCCTTGAATGTTTCCAGGGATGGGGCATCCACCACCTCTCTGGGCAACCTGTTCCAGTGCTCTACAACTCTCACTGTAAAAAAATTTTTTCTAATATCTAATCTAAACCTACCTCCTTCTAATTTAAACCCATTACCCCTTGTCCTATCACAACAGGCTCTACTGAACAGCCTGTCCCCATCTTTCTTGTAAGCCCCCTTGAGGTATTGGAAGACCACTATCAGGTCTCCCCGGAGCCTCCTCTTCTCCAGGCTGAACAGCCCCAACTCTCTCAGCCAGTCCTCATAGGAGAGGTGCTCCAGCCCTCTTATCATCTTCGTGGCCCACCTCAGGACCCTCTCCAACTGGTCCATGTCCTTCTATGTTGGGGACTCCAGAACTGGACACAGTACTCCAGGTGGGGTCTCACCAGGGCAGAGTAGAGGGGCAGAATCGCCTCCCTTGACCTGCTGGCCACGCTCCTCTTGATGCAGCCCAGGATGCGGTTGACCTTCTGAGCCGCAAGGGCGCATTGCCAGCTCATGTTGAGCCTCTCGTCCACCAGCACTCCCAAGTCTTTCTCCTCAGGGCTGCTCTCAATCCATTCTCCGCCCAGCCTGTATTTGTGCCTGGGATTGCCAGGACCCAGGTGCAGGACCTTGCACTTGGCCTGGTTGAACTTCATGAGGTTGGCACGGGCCCACCTCTCCAGCCTGTCCAGGTCCCTCTGGATGGCATCC
>WHYT01017975.1:298885-332664 GCA_009806455.1 Tetrax tetrax
GAGGTCCCTGAAGAGACTGAAGTCCGCCTTCCTGAAATCTAGGGCAGAGAGCTTGCTGTGCAGTTTCCTCGCCGCCCCGTGGATCTTGAACTCCACTGCGTCATGGTCACTGCAGCCAAGGCTGTCTATCAGTTTCACGTCCCCCACCAGCCCCTCCCTGTTGGTGAGCACAAGGTCCAGCATGGCACCCCTCCTTGTTGGCTCCTCTAGTGCCTGCAGGAGGAAGTTGTTGTCCACGCATTCCAGGAACCTCCTGGACTGCCTGTGCCCTGCCGTGTTGTCCCTCCAACAGATGTCAGGGTGGTTGAAATCCCCCATGAGGACCAGGGCTTGTGACCGCCATGAGGCTGCTCCTATCTGGCTATAGAGCGCCTCGTCCGCTCTGTCTTCCTGGCCAGGCGGCCTGTAACAGACCCCCACCGTAACATACCCCGTCCGTCCCTGTCCTCTGATCCTGACCCATAAGCTCTCTGTCAGCTCCTCCCCGAATCCCAGGAGGAGCTCCACGCACTCCAGCTTTCAAACTCTGGAGACCTTTCTTCTGCCCCACTCATTAACTCCAATAGAGCTCTCAGCCTCAAACTCACTTAACTTTAATGCAGGCATTTTTTGGCCTTCAATCAAATCTCAGTGCAAGATATCGCTCAAGTTACCTGGCAAGCATAGGAGAATGTCATAAAAGCCATTCAAGTCTTTCCCCTTCAATAGCTCCTTTCCAGATTTCTGCCTTCAACTCTCCTTTGATTCCCACAATTAATCAATCATGGCTGAAAGGTTGTTGTGCTCTGAGTGATGTTTCTTGCCTTTGAAACCCTTCCTTGCTGTAGCCTCAAAATCATCCTGCCACTGAGCAGAACCCCCTACCACCGCAGCAGTCTTTTGCTAAGATTTGATTGAAGGCCAAAAAAATGCTTCTCATTTCTGAAGTTTTCTAATGTAAAAATGTACTTGGATGAATGTGATACACTAAGGATGTTTCTCACTAATTGTTGTGGTTTTGCTTAGTGAGGGGGGGCTAAGGTGGAATCTTCTGTAGGAAACTGCTAGAAGTCGCTCCCCTTTGTTCAGTGGACTCGGCCGGGCCTAGGGCGGACCCGCTGTTGGCCAAGGCCGAGCCAATTGGGAGCAGAATGTTCCGTGATAACGCCTCTCCGATAACATATTTAAGAAAGGGAAAACAGAAAAAAAAAAGAGAAGAGATGTGACGAAGCTGAGCAAGGGCAGAGGCTCAGGGGGGAGGCGCAGGCCTCCAGGGCCTTGCAGGCCTCACCCTCTGGCCTCTCGCCAGGTGGCCGACTGGGCCCAACTCAGCCTGGTCCGGCTGCAAGAAGTGGAGAGGAGATGAGATGGGATGAATAATGCGAAGAGATCCTGAGAGGCTTCTGCCAGCCTGTTGTGAAGAACAAACTTTTGTGAGAGAAACAGCTGCAGACACCAAGGTCAGTGAAGTAGAGGGAGGAGTAATGCGGCTCCTGGCCAAGATTCCCCTGCAGCCTGTGGTGACGACCGTGGTGGAGCAGGTTGTCCCCCTGCAGCCCATGGAGGTCCACGGAGGAGCAGAGATCCACTTGGAGCTTGGAGCCCGTGAAGGACCCCGCGCCGGGGGAGGTGGATGCCTGAATGCGGCTGTGGCCCGTGGAGGGCCCACTGGGACAGCCATTCTGGAGAGACTGTACTCCGTGGAAGAGATGACCTACGCCGGAGCAGTTTAATGAAGGACTGTGGCGTATGGGTGGGACCCCACTGGAGCAGGGGAGGGATGTGAGGAGTTCTTCCCCCAACTGTGAAGCAGCGGCGTAAAACAATGCATAATGGACTGACCGCGATCCCCATTCCCTCTTCCCCCCTGTGCCGCTCAGGGGGGGAAGGTAGATAATGTTAAGCTTGGGAAGTGGGAGGGGTGGAGGAGGTTATCTTGTTTCTCTGTCTCATTATCCTGCTAGTTGTAGTAATAAATGAATAGTTTTCCCCAAGTCGAGCCTGTTTTTGCCCGTGACGGTAAGGATTTCTCCCTGTCCTTATCTCAAACCTCGAGTCGTTTTTCTTAAATTATCTCTCCCTATTCTCTCGGAGGGTGGGGGGAGTGAGAGAGAGACTGCGTAGTCTGGTCCGGATCGGGGCTAAACTACGACACTAATAACTGAGCAAAATAATATTGTGGACACACAGCACTGCTACATCACTAATTGGGCAGTACTAGCTACCCAGGACAAACTTGGGAAGACAAGGAATAAGTGTACATTTCCAGTCAGTCTGTGAGGGTTAATTGAGAACTGCTGGCTTCAAGTGGTGGAGGAAGGGACCATGTATCCTGGCAGATATGGATAGCTGTCCGTCTGACTCAAGTGCAGATACTGAAGAAGCAGGTCACTTCAAAATCTGTGTTGTTCCACCTTTGCTATATCTCTTACTGTTGTCTGCTGAGCATAGTGACCAGGGCTGGTCCAATGGGCCCCAGCTCATGTTGGGGATCAATCTGATAGCATGATGCAGGTATTCAGGTGTAGACCTTACCTTGCAAACGGAGACTGAAAGTATGAATTCAGACATAATAGTGCAACTTCCCCTGTGCAAAGTAAGCAACATGCAGCAGACATGTTAGATGACCTGATCTACTTTTAATATTTTGAATGGAATAGTTGAACAAAGCAGAAAAATAGCATGCCTAGGCAAGGATAACTTTATATCAGGCTCTAACGACAGTGTAATTACTGTGTTAATAAATGAAACTGGCATGCTGTTATTTGATCTGTTATTGATTTATAATGGGAGAAGCACTTCTCTGGGATGTGCAAGAAAATGTCCAATGGCCAGATACACTATGAGAACAATATCTAAACTTTTCTGGTTTAGATGTAGCCTTCTGAAAAGATGCAACTTGATGAAGCTTGAAGTTCCTGTATCACGATTTGGCAACCACTCTTGAAGAGTTTATGTACAGATATATTCTGTATCTTACAGAGGAATGCTCTATTTGTTTTTCTATAACCAATAAGAAGGGAAGAAATGGTTGCGTTGAAAAGATTACAGGATATTTTGGATACTGAGATATATGCTGTCTTTCTATTACATTTGCTTCCCCTTGCTTCTGAGCACACAGTGCTGAAAGCTCAATGCCTAGGGATGCCCTTGCCCCACTGCTGCTTGGAGCTGTGCTGGAAGCGGCTTAATCCCAGGGAGTACAGCTCTCTGATAAAGGTGTGGCCAGTTACCAAACTGGCTATCTAAAACCAGCATCTTGCAAGCAGTTCCTTCCCACTCTCTCTCTTTCCATTCGCTTTGCTGCGTGTTTGTTTTGGTGGAGCGTTATTCCACTTCTCTCTCATTGCTCAGGATCAGCAACCAAACCTCTGCTCCCCATCTGAGTGTGTGGGAGATTCTGTTTGTTTTTTTGATAATAGCACCTATTTATTTTTTATGAATTTGAACCATATCAGCTGAGTTTAAAAGGGTTCCGATATCTTCTTGGGATATATGGTAATGGTTTTAAAATAGAGGGAGGTAGATTCAGACTTGATATAAGGAAAAAATGTTTTTTACAATGAGGATGGTGGAACACTGGAACACGTTGCCCAGAGAGGTGGTTGATTCTCCCTCCATGGAAACATTCAAGGCCAGGTTGGATGGGGAACTGAGCAACCTGATCTGGTTGGAGATGACCTTGCTCCTTGCAGGGGGGGTGAACTAGATGCCCTTTAAAGGTCCCTTCCAACCCAAACTATTCTATGATTCATCTAATAAGCTCCCACATATGATGTCCATGTCTTTTATATAGCTGTATATTCTTTAACAGTAAACAAAATTAATGATCTCTTAATAATATTAATGATTTCTAGTACTTCCATATACATAGAAAGAATATTCTAAAATAAAGTGGCATTTTTAGGAACCTCATAATTTTAGAATAAAGATAAGTATTGAAAACTTCTGCCTGTCCTTTTTTTATGTTTTCTTTTTGTTTTACTATTTTCTTGTTTCATGTTTTCTAGGCAACCGATGAAGACCTCTGTATACAGAAGCAGGCAGTCTTTGAACAGTCCTAGCCCAGGAGAAACTGAGATGGATCTTCTTGTGACTCGAGAAAGACCTAGGCGTGGAATCCGCAACAGTGGATATGATGTAAGTTTGAGATAAATGCAGTGAAATTTGCTCAGCAAAGTCTTAACTTACTCCTAAACCCAGGAAACCATTGATAAACTACAAGCCAGACTGCCCTTGGGTATTTAATGTTACAGTACGCTGTGTGCACTCAGCAACCTGAAAAAACCTCAAGACACTCAGAGCACCAACTCTTCACATACTTTATAGCTGTAGGTCATTTTACAGTCTGAAATGCAAACAAAACATTTGCCATGAAACTCATTATTTGCCAAAGTATTGAATTTTGAATTGAGATAGATCTTCTAAGTATGTGGCCACTTACTTGATAGTGAGGTTTTTTTTTGTTGTGATTAAAATCCTCTGTTCTGTACCCCTGATGCTGCTCTGTTGATTCAGAAGAATGAACAACCAACTTCTGGGAATTTCACTTAAGTCCAGATGCCAGTGTTTTGTGGGAATCCCCTAGGAACAGATATTGTTCTCTTACTACATCAGAATTGGGAGAGTTTTGAATAGGTAAATGTCAAAACCAGACAGAGGAGATGCTGGTTTATGGTCCAAGGAACTCACGTGGCCGACACAAGGCAGATGAGTTGTCTTGTGCAGTCTGAACATACACTGCGCGCAAGTTGACACTATGTGCATCCAGAATTAGGACAAAAATAGCCCCTCCACTGAGATCATGTAGAATTTTTCAATCCTTCATCACATGTACAAAATGCTGTAGCTCAGCCATCCCTGGAATCAGTCCCTAGAAAAGGTCTAAACCATTCTGGAAAATAAAGAAGTTAATTTGGTGGTTGTTCATCCTCTAAACTCTGTAGATGACAAGCATTTTGTGTGGGGCTTAATCATCAACTCAGCTGCCACAGATGCGTTTTTAGCAAGGTGAGGGAACGTACCAAGGTCAGGGGATGCGCTCAGGGGAGTTTAAATCTTTTACAGAATTCTTTGGTGCATGTTGTAGGTGTCAGGTTTCTTAAATAATTTCCAGCATTTGGACGCCTCCCATCAGGTTGCATGAGTCATGTTGTGCCATGTAAGTAGGATGACTGGTTCACTGCTTTCTGAGGCATTAGAATACATCACTGTAGCCTGGAAAAAGAAAGGTATAACCTATTGAAATAGATTTTACATTTTGCAAAGAGAAGATTCTGCCCCTCCTTACATTTCCTTTATTTTTTTGAGCTTTCTTAGATAAAAACATTGTCAAGCCAATCTTCCCTCATTATGTTGAAAATCATAGAATCATAGAATGGTTAGGGTTGGAAGGGACCTTCAAAGGTCATCTAGTCCAACAGCCCTGCAAGGAGCAGGGACATCCCTGCCTAGATCAGGTTGCTCAGAGCCTCATCCAGCCTGGCAAATATGTTTCAAGAAAGCCAGGAATTTTTTTAAGATGCTAATAAAAAGCTAGTTTTTTGTAGGTAATATTTTCCTAAAATGAATGTTGAAAATATTCCAGCAGCATGCATGGCCTCCTGTTATTAGTTCAAAATTAATATGCCATAACTAGTTAGCAGAAGATTTAAAAATATATTGTAATATATTGTAATATATTGTATATACTATATATAATATATATTTTAAAGAAAATTTGTTATAAGCCTTGAAAGTAGATTAATGAGCTTACACAGATTCTAAAATGTCCTAAAAGTAATTATAAACTCAGACATCTGTGCATATCACACACAAGTTTGTTTTTGCCTTTCTTTTAAAATTTCAGTTGTACAACCTGGCTGTGGCACAATCTTTTTTACTGATAAGTTACACAAAATTCCTTTTGCCTGATGCGCTGCAAATTCACCGCAGTGCACCTTTTCTAACTCTGAATGTATTTCTCATTTGAAAGCAGAAAGATGCCAGGGTAAAATGGGACAGGATATTGAAATTTAGTTCCCAAGCCTCCGCTTGCAGCGTGGGCTGGTTTCCCTCACTCCTGTTTGAGGTTCCTCAGAACTGTGCCAAGCGTCTGACAGGCTTGGTCTCCCAGGATACTTACGAGCAGGGAATATATTGATATATATGCATGGAATTCATATGGATCTCACCAGTGGTGCAACTGAACGCCTCTGTAAATATAACCTCTGAAAATGTGGGAAAAAAGTATCTGAAAAAGGACTAGTTCGCATGCTGAATTTTATGCCCTTTCATTTTTATCTAGTTACATCTTGTACCACTTTTTTGACATCTGATCTGTTGTTCTAAAGGTTCCAGCTTTCTCAGACTCCTACTGGCCTCTTCCTCCTAGATTATTTAGCAACAAGTCCCACTGAAGAATGGCAAAATTTGTCTTTCATAAGCAGTTCCAAATGATCAAATTAATGAAGAAAATAGCCCATATTAACTTTGAGTCATGAGATTTTTTTACAGATTAACAAGTTGCTTTCTATTTTTTTTTGAGCTGTTACCAGTATGCCTAGGTTATTTGTTGAGGTTTATCTTCCCAACTATGATAAATGCTTTGCACTTTTGGTTTTTGTTTTGTTTTCTTTTTTTTTTTCTTTTACGAAAAGAGACTAAGATTCCCCAGAGTCTTGAAGAAAACTCCTTAAGGACTGCTAGACTGATAGGCACAACCAAATCCTGAGAGTTTATGATCTGCCTGATTTTTGCCTTGTCCTTTCAATAGCAGAAGGAAGTAAGAGCCCAGAAATCTGCCATTCCATACTATTGGGTTTTTGTAATGTGGTTCCCCTTTCTAGTATTTCCATTATGGTTTTCTAAAAATATTTAATTCCCCATAATGATATTTTTTGTGATATTGCTCTGAATCGTGGTTCTTTTTCTCAGAGCTAGAAACTGTTCAGGATATGAGTTACATACTTGTCTGTATAGAATACGTAGCTTAGAATATTATTTTGGAACCTACACTCTACTGTTTGATGTTCGGAGTGTATTATTTGCCTTTAAAGCATCTTTTATAAATGGATTAGTATTGAACAGTACCTATCTTTCAATTTTAAATAATCCCAAACAGGGTTTAGTATCATCACCTAGCAAGTAGATTAAGGAGACTTTATTAACATATTTATTATTTCCAACACGTTCACAGACAATGGTAAGTACAGTAAATGCTACAATGAAATAATCTAGAACATCTGGACTGCTAATGAGCTTTATACTAGGGCAGAAAATATTTAGGCTGGTTTTGGTGTAAAAGGAAGAAAATGACTTTATAGATATTGAAGACATCAATATAGAAAATAATTTACTGGTATAATTTTATTTATATATTTAAATTAATGCAACTTTTAAAGAAGCTTATGGATTAAACTTCACATGAAGAATTTTATTGATATAGTTGCAGCAGCAGAGTTATGCCAGAAGTTTGTAAAGTCTGTCTCTCAGTACGGGACTTTCTTTTTCTTCTTAATGTAATTACAGTTCCTTGTATTTTACAGTAATGATGTATGAACAGTAACTGTTTTTTTTATAATGGTAACATTAACATATAATGACATCTACTTATGATACTTTCGTGTTTCAATTGATAGGAAAGCAAATGACATACATCAGAAAGTGACAGGATGAATTGAAATAAATTTTAAAACTTGAGGAAAAGTAATAGCCACCAGTCTCCTCCAAAATCTTCATGCCAATTTTTATATTGCTAAATCAAAGCTGACTTACTGCTGAGTGCTAATATGCTTCCTTTATTTATATGATATATTTTAGACATTTCATAGAGGTCTAATGGCTTCACCAAGGGGGTTGTAGTAGAGAACCTGATTTATTTCAGCATTGGGTACTAATTGGTTTCTTGTGGGATTCCATTTACTGACATTTTTACAGTCATGAGGAAATAATAGAGCCATGGTTCTTAATCATCCAGTTGGAACAGTATGATTTCAGAGGCTCTTTGGTTGCACTTATGCATTACAAGCATTTTTAGTTAAGCTTCTAAAATGTACCTGATTTTTATTTACCCTACCCTGTAACAACAAAAATAACAGCGGAATCAAAATGCAGGAAGAAAATAAACTGAAACTATTTAGTTGAAGATTTCCTACAAAGTTTTTCAGTTGAAGATAAGTTTGTGCTGTTACATTGTTCCTCACGCAATCTGATGTGTGTATCTCTTAGGAAGCCTAAAGTTGGGTTTGTGGTTTTGAATTTGGATAATATATCATAAAAATATAAATTACGATTAAATTCTAATATTGAAATTATTATTTATTGTCTTCATTTTACTTTTTTATTGCTGTATTGTCATTAAATACAAAATAATGCTTTATTTATAACAGCTAAGAGATAAAACAAATTAAGATATTTTATTTAAACTTATTGTCAGTTTTTAGGCTAACCATGTAACTCTTCTCTGAATGGCTGATAGCAGAAGAAGAAAGGCAGCTTGATCTTTGACTCTGCAGATAAAGAAATATGTACTATGATTGTCCTATAATATATATGACCATACATAGTTTGCAAAAGGTTGAGGGCACAGTTGCTTATCTAGTCAGGTATATAGAAACCTATTGCACTATTACATGGAAAAAAAAGTTTGCCACAGCAGGAGCTACAGAGCACTCAAGTAAATTATCAGGGTAGTGCTGGAATTTTTAATAACAACATCTTGTTGTATGCTTTCATTTGTGGCTATTTTAAATGATAACACAATTCTAACCACATGCTATATATAGAAAATGGTATATATCCTATTCTTCATTCCACTTATCCTAGCATCTTGAATTTATTTTACTGATATTTAAAGAAGTTGAAATTGGTTACTTTTTCAGATTGCCTGTTTAACATCTATTTTTTTAAAAAAAACTATAGCCTGTAAAACAGAAGACAGATGAAGTTAGGTATTTCACTGTTGAGTTCTTACAATATGATGATTTTTTTTCTGTCTTGGAGGTACAGGCAAAAAAAAAATCAGGGGAGTGATTTCTCTTTGTAGTTATCTATAGAGAAGGAATTACCTTACGAGTAACTTCTTCAAGTTAAGCTGCACAAGTACTATCTGCTCATTAGAATACATACTTCATTCACTGTTGCCACGTTAGTTTTGGATAAATTTTGTAATAACTGCTGTTTGGTGGCTAGGTAAGATGACTGAGCTGGGTCAGGATCTTTTCTGCAAGGGACAGGACCTAGTTTGTGGTGTCACTGGTAGTGGTCACTGGTTGGGTTAGAAAGTTCAAGAAAACTTGTAAACTTTAACTCTTCTGAAATCTTAACGTGTGAGAATGGACAAAAGAATTTCAGTCCATGCAGCTATAACAAGCAGACCCTTGTAAGGGGTCCTGCATAGTAATGGTTCTCTTCAGGGAGTCATACTCCTCCTGGCACAGTTCTACTCCCATTGATACTAACAACTAAGAAAATAATTTAAACATTAAATCTAATTGTTTTTAAGTGAATCATTGACAATTTACTCAACTACTAGGGACGCTCTGTAGCATTCACAGCAAACAATGGAGGATATAAATGAGTCTTTGAGTCCCTGGCTGCTATACTCGCCTACATCATATCACTCCTTTCCAGTATTTGTCATGTGTCTCTATTGTCACAATTCCCGAGTTTGTGTATGTTACATCTGTGTTTGAGAATGTTTTGTGTGAAGCAGCATGAATACTGTCTTGTAAGCTTTTTACATATACGTGTTTTTATTCCATCCAACAGACTGAGCCTGAGTTAATAGAAGAAACAAATGTTGACCGTGTCAACGAGCCTCGGAATTACACCAGGTCCCGTCAGGCCAAAGGCCACTCGGAGACCTCAACTTTAAGTTCTCAGCCCTCCATTGATGAGGTTCGACAGCAGATGCATATGCTCTTGGAAGAGGCTTTCAGCCTGGCCTCTGCGGGCCACGGAGGACAGAGCAGGCAGGAGGCATACAGCTCAGCACCGCACTTGCCCTACTCGGAGGTTGTGACCAGTGCTCCTGGTACCATGAGCCGACCTAGAGGGGGGGTCCAGTGGGTACCCACATACAGACCAGAATTGTATCAGTACAGTTTACCAAGACCAGTAAGTGAAACTTCTCTTTAGTATACTGTAATATCAAACAGATATTTCTACTTTGAGACACATTTTTAAAAGTAGCAGCCCCATTTACATGCTTAAAACCAGATGTAAAGCTGTACTTAGAGTAAATAAGTATGGGTAGTGGAGTGTATGTATGTATATATGCTTACCCATACCTGTCTCTTGTAGGAAGACTCAGTATCTATTTTAGCAGCAAGGTTGTCTTGTAAAATTGTGCTTGAAAGAAAAAGCTGCACTAAGCTCCAGGCTGTTCAACAGATCAAGAACTTGTTTGCATGTCTCCTACTATTCACTGAATGCATCTTAGGAAGCAATCTGGTTTTGTAGAACTATGTAGGCAGCTGGGTATAAAACACTACACTCCTGCATGAGGTCCATCACTGAAGAACATCATCGCAAGAGAGTGGACCAAGCGTAATAATCAGAGTGACCTGAAATGCGAAATGTTACTGACAACCTTGCAGTTATAGCTATTGACTTGGGACTCTGGAGATGGTTTAATTCCACAGGTTTCTTGGTTGACTCCTTATCCTTCATTTTCTAGCCTCAAATTGTGACTAACATGTCCTTACCTCACAGAAGTAATAAATGAATTAAGAACTTAAATCTGTGGGTGGAAATTGTTAATGGAATTTTGTAGGTATCTAAATAGCGGTCACAGTAGCACTGCGCACACCTTTGGTGTGTGAAACTACCCCTGAATTCCCACATGCGGTATTGTGAAACTCAACAAAATATTTTCCTTCTTATATGTCAGGTACAAATCTAAATTAGAGATGATTGCTTTCAAATGAGAAATAGCCCATCTATCAATATCAGTGTGAAAGGTTATTAATTTTAAGGCGCTTTTTTGGTGGAAAAGAATTTTTTTTTTTTTAAATAATGCATTTTACATTGAGTCCCTTACTCTAGGTAGAATAACAGGATAATGCAGAAAAATGTCCTCAGTTCAAAATAACTATTACTATGACCTCCTTCCATGACAATAAAAAAAATACATTAAGGGATGCTGCTTCTGAACTTTTCTGGACATATTTAAAAGCCAATGGCACTGCCTGCAAAGGTTGAGGCTGGTGCTATTTAAATCATGCTAAAGATTATTTCTGGCAGTTTGAAATTCGTTGGATGAACTTCAGACAGCATATAATCTCATTTTATGGTGAGAATTCAATTACAAGCTTAAGAGACAGCTAATGGGTAGTCAAATTACATTGACACTTCAGAGAGTCTTTCTAAAATGAAATTTAAAATATTATATAGCGACAGATATGTTTTAAAAAATGTAATAGCCATACTGTTTTGGTGAATGCTTCACTGTTTTCTTTCTAAGACTTATCACTCTTCTAAATTATCTGCACGTTTAGGACCTTTAAGCATTTGCTTATCTTTCTGGCATTTTGAAGATAGTGTTAAAACATTCCCTGAAGATAGCTGATTGCCACAGATTAGGATAGGCATAGGCTGCTGGAATGTGGATAAGGGCTATTAATTGGTAGTTTACTGCTTATGAGTTTCACAAATGTGAGCTATACTTTAACCACACCATTTACTGTTTTGTTCTTAAATGGGGATATGGGATTGGAGTTGAAAACATCCAGCCAAGACGTGTAGGAAGAGACTTGCGGGTCGGAAACCATGGAAGAATTACTGTCCTTGGCACCCTAGCAGCTGTTTCCCTGCCTGGGATACATCTGCTCAGCTGCAATGGGGAGTGTTTGGGAGAGGGTTGGCTGACATGTGGAGAAGGTGTCCATGCTCAGCGAGCTGAGGGGTGAGTGAGCAGCCTCCAGCAACTTAGGGCATGAGAAGTACCTGAGCATTGGGGTGTTTGTAATACAGGAGAGCATGTTACCTCTGCAAACCAAGAATTATTTATTTTTGCCCTTCCTTAAAATTCAGTGCTTAGTGGCAATTAAAACTCAACATTAACAATGCTATTATAATTTGAAATCTGGATTCAAGAGCATTTTGCCTGCTTAGGTGGAACACACGTGGACATTGTTGGGTCTTTAGATACAAGACAAATATAATGGTCTTCAGTCTCTCACTCTTTTCTCAGATCTGGTTCTTCACAGTGCAGTTAGACTAGACTAAATATTTTACAAGATCTCAAAAACTTTCCGGTAACTTGAGCACACCTTTAGCTTTTATGAAACCGAATGCAAAGACATTTCACAGGTGATACAAGTGCTGCATAAGATTTCTAGCACAGACATGCTCTACCATTATAAAGCACAGATGGTAAATGGATTGGGGCAAATCAGCAAAAATCTGCATGCAAATCTCCATCTCAGTGATGCCTCTGTTCCTAAGTATTTGTGCCATATGCACAGCACCATTCTTCAGGTCTACATTTCTTCAGGTCTCCTCCAAGTTATAGATCTTTGATTTTTATTTTTTTTAGCTTTTTTTTTTTTGCTAGTCCTACCTCCTACCATCAAATAGTTGTGCATCTCTCCAGTGTGTACATGCATCTTTCTCCTTTTCCTTTTTCTTTTCCCTTTTGAGACCTTTTGTGGCTTTTACATGCTAACATTAATACCTAAACTATCTGTAGCTCTTGTGAGGGAATGCCTGTTTGCAAAACTGCCCATGGGTGACCTGTGATAGCAGGATTGCCTCATATGGGGCTTGTGCCTTCTCCTGGGAGAGAAAAACTAGTAAAATACCAGTTCTTAGTGCTCTTCTTGAGCCTTAAAAAAATGGGATGAGCAACACTTGGGTCCTTGTCATCTAGCTGGTATACTATGACTGGAAGATGGAGTTATAGCGTTGAGCCCAATCGCCAGCGTTGTGCCTTGGCACATCATGTTACTGCTTTGGAAATTCACACAGCTGAGTTGAGCAGAGAGCTATGGCCAGGGAAAAGAAAAACAAAAACCAAGCCTCTTTATTACAAGGCTGGACCAGTTCCTATCTCTTTAGTGCCCTGGAAAGAGGAGTGAGAGTAATAGAGCTCTCGGTCTCAAGGTGAGACCTAGCACCATACAACAGGCGCTGACGGACAGACTTGCAAGCTGAGTGACTGGTAATGCATCCCAGTCCTCAGAGCTTCTCTTCATTTAACAAAGTAAAGTGAGAGTATTTTACCAAAGTTCAGCCACTTTCAATAACAGTTACTAAACGAAGTATAAACCAGGACACCTAGCAAAGCAAAACCAAATCCAGCTGAAATCAATGTTTGCATTATTCCTGGATTGCAACTTAATAATCAAATTAGTTAAATCATTCAATGAGTAAACAAAGATATTATCTCTTTAATTCCTTCGTTGAGATGTAAGGAGATGGAAATTTCTGTAATTAGAATGCAACATTGAATAATTTCATGCAAGACAAATCTGTTATTTGGAGGTGGTAAAAATATTTTAATACTGCAACCAGGGAAATGTAGCCTTAAAGCTAACTGCAAAGTTTCTCCTTTAGATTTTAGTTATCATATGCTGATTTAACTTTTCTTTCCTGCATCCTGACAGGTGGTACCTTAGACTTTTGTGGGTTGTAGAAGACACTGGTGCAGGTGTCTACTGATTGCTGGACTTTATCTTCCAGAGGATTGTGTTGCATGTCTCCTGGGCCCAAAGGCTGAAGTTTCTCTGCTAAATTGCACTTATTACATTTAAAAATTCTTCAGTGGTTTGCTTTTTAAATTGTGTTTTAGCCACAACAGACTCCTTCACTGGCATTTCTTCCTGAATGAGTGGTGTGGGGTCTGTCCTGAATCTCAGATTTGATTACCAGTGATAGTTATAGCCTTTTTTATTACACAAGTCCTCATTTTTCAATAAAACAGAGTTTGGAACCCATGCAGAATACTTGTTTTTTTAAGTTGTTTGCGTGGTCATTTGGTTGGGGTTTTTTTTGTGAACAACAGAAGTGATACAACACTTTTTTTAAAGGATAAACTTATTTTGAAGAATAAAATTAGGCAAATTTTCTGTGAAATCAGATTAAAAAAAAATCAGGATTTTTTTTTTCTGATTAGATTTACAACAGTGTATGAATTTCAGTGAAGTGACTTTGTTTTCACAATCATGCCTCTTAGCCTAGAACCTAAGGACTCATCTAAATCTGTAACAGACAGGCCTCTATAGTAAAATGAGTTTAATTCAGCATCTGAACATCTTTTTTCATTTATGTGTGGCATGCAGGAAAACACTAAAGCCCCAACCCATTGGAGAAATTATAGAAATTTTATTGGAGCGCTTTCTCATAACTGTTTTGGTGTCTGTGGAAGCTCAGCACAGAGGACTGACTGCTGTCTCCCAGGACAGACTGTTCCTCGGTGCAGTGTAGCAGATCTTCTAACAGGATTTTTCACCTTAACAGGATTCCCTCTGCCCAGCCATTAGCAAATTACTTACTCAAAATTGTTCATCTCCTATGTAAGCAGAAAAATAAGTGCTTCGTTTTTCTATTTTACTTGTTTCCCCAAAAATTTTCAGTGCAAGTCAGCATGTTTTTTAACTGTTCTTTGTGATTGCTTAGAATTCCTCCTTTGATGTCCATATTCCAAAGCACATCCACTAACACACAAGCGGAAACCCAAATCTATCTCTGTGTTTCTGTATACCCTGTTATACTCAAACAGTATCTGGAGTCACCGACCACTCTGGAACATTATCTCACACGCTATTCCTTTAAAACAGGGGAGAGGGGGTAAAAAGAAGAATTTCATACTTGGTACAAATGCATGCTGAGAGCAAAACATGGGATGAAAAGCTTGTGAAGCTAGAAGGAAGTGTTTGGTTCAGCATGTGGGAGCACTGCCAGTTTTCCAGATGCAGAAGAGGCATTGAGGACCATTTCAAGTCCAGCACTATTAGGAGAAATCTAATTGAGGTTTTCTTTGATGCAAATAGCATTTTTTTTTTTTCTATACAGTTCTTTCATTAAAATTCAGTATTTCCGACCCCTGGCTAGGAAATGTACCATTGCCACTTTAGACAATTTTTTCCCACCTAAATATAGAAATACTTTAAATACCATTGTAGCGTGGTGAAAATAAATATTAGGAGACTTTGTAGGTAGCATGAAAGGAAAAATTATTTTCATAGACATGCCTTTGATGGACTCTACCCTGCTTGAAAAGAGGTCTCAGTGAGAGGCGGGAGGAAAATGCTTGGTCTCTATCACCTTTCCCTTAAAGACAGTGACTTCAAAAGTCAGTATTTGATAAGTTACCTTTCCTCTGTGTTAACCCAGTTTTGCAGCTATTTGAGAAAGAAGGTATTGGAACACTGTCTAAATGTGTAATTTTTAAAGATGGTTACTGAAAGAGAGTAGTTTTTGATATTTAGTGTGGGATTTATATTGCCAAATTCAAACCTAAATGTAGGTGTTAAGTCTCTGTTAATCATGTAAATTCTGTAGGCTCTTTCTACAGGCAGGAGATAGAGTGTGACATCCCACGGTAATGTGGTTTTAGTTTTCTCTGCTCTTTGTGGAGGGAGCTTCTTTGGCTAAACCAGACATCTCTTGCTTAGAGGGCCAAAGTTCCACCATTGGACTTTGAACTCCAGTTTTTGTTAAAATGCCTATGTCTTGATACTGGACAGCCTCCTCATAAGTTGTTATTTGCTGTTGCTCTGATCTGATATATAATCCTGTGCATTGCTCTGAAGCATTGTCAGTAAAAGCAGAATTAAAAAAAAAAACAACCAACCTATGTGTTGAAGAAGAGTGTCAATGAAGTGCAAGAGAGATATCACTCTTCTGTCTTTAAGCATATTTAGCAAAATTATGACCTCTAATCTAGAATCATAGAATCATGGAACAGTTTGGGTTGGAAGGGACCTTTAAAGGTCATCTAGTCCAACCCCCTGCAAGGAGCAGGGACATCTCCAAACAGATCAGGTTGCTCAGAGCCTCATCCAACCTGGCCTTGAATGTTTCCAAGGATGGGGCATTCACCACCTCTCTGGGCAACCTGTTCCAGTGTTCCAGCACCCTCACTGCAAAAATTTTTTTTGTGATGCCTAATCTGAATCTACTTGCCTCTAGTTTAAAACCATTACCCCTCACCCTATTGCAACAGGGTCTGCTAAAGAGTTTCTCCCCATCTTTCCTATAAGCCTGCTTTAGGTATTGGAAGGCTGCTATAAGGTCTCACCGGAGCCTCCTCTTCTCCAGGCTGAACAGCCCCAACTCTCTCAGCCTGTCCTCATAGGAAAGGTGCTCCAGCCCTCTGATCGTCTTCGTGGCCCTCCTCTGGACCCTCTCCAACTGGTCCATGTCCTTCTTATGTTGGGGACTCCAGAACTGGACACAATACTCCAGGTGGGGTCTCACCAGGGCAGAGTAGAGGGGCAGAATCACCTCCCTCGACCTGCTGGCCACGCTCCTCTTGATGCAGCCCAGAATGCGGTTGGCTGCCTGGGCCGCAAGGGCACATTGCCCACTCATGTTGAGCTTCTCTTCCACCAGTCCCCCCACGTCCTTCTCATCAGGGCTGCTCTCGATCCATTCTGCATCCAGCCTGTATTTGTGCTTGGATTGACAATCTATATAAGTACAAAGAATTTAGAAGACAAATTTGAATTTTATTTTAAAAAAAAAAAAATTAAACTTGAAAAAATGTAAAAAAAAAAAAAAAAAGAAAAAAAAGAAAAAATGACCCTACATGTAATTTCTTGGATGCCATGGGTTTCACGCAGACAATTATTCATCCTTCACATGTATTAGTGATTAAATCTGGAATTGGCTATGGGCAAGATGCTTAATTTTGTGACTTAGTGGGTTGGTCCTGTGTTCCTCTGAATTACCTTGCTTTTTCAGAATGGTTTGAGACCATCATTATTGCTGTAGAAAGTTACAGAGCTTGAGGATTTTCTGAAGAATTTTCTTTTAATCTCTTCAAGGCTGAAAGGAAGAGCTTGAAATATGCATTGCTCACAGGCACCTTCAATTCACTAGATGCTGCTGTGAGGATGCTTTCTATATCTTTAAAATACTTTGTTTCTGGAGGAAGTGAAAATACAGAGATTTTTTTTTGTGTGAGTCAAAAGCTGTTGAGTCTCACGTAATCATAACAGATCTGCTTTGCCAGCAAGGTTAGAAATGTCACAGAGATAGTGTTTAATATATTTTATTTTAATTAGACTTCATCTTGGCTCTGAACTCATTTGTTCATGTTTTCTTCCACATCCTAAAATCACCCACTGTAAATTCTTAAATAAAATGCAATTACTATTGATCCCACAAGAGTTAACTTCCTGTTGGCCAGCACACAAAGCAGGTATTTCGTTTCTGACTTTCTTTTGTTTTTATTTGAGTGAGATCTATTGGTGTTTCATAAAAAGACTAATTTTTCTCCTTTACAGGCTTACAGATTTTCTCAGCTTCCTGAGATGGTAATGGGTTCTCCTCCTCCTCCTGTCCCTCCCAGAACAGGTCCTGTGGCTGTTGCCTCTCTCAGGAGGTATTTATATCTTGTTTTATTTTAGGTATGAGCTCTAAAAAACACTGTTGTAATAATAACTGGGACAAACCCTGAAGGGACACTAACAAACCAGTTATAAAGACACATTCATGAAATTAGAAACATGTTGTTTTTATTTCATTTTAACATGAAGAGGAAAGGAGTAACAATGATTTTCCCCTTCTATTAGCTAATCAGTTTCAATAACATCAGGAAATCCAGGCTCCAGTTTCTTCTAAAACATGCTTTGCCTCAACACACATAATGGCGTATTGTATTGCAGATGTGCAGTAGATAATTCGCACTGTCATTCTCCCTGCTTTTCTCTATTGTAAGGACTTGCAACGGGATATGGATGAATTGTAAGATGTTTCTCAGTACCCTGGGTCTGAGGATTTCTGCCTAGCTTTCAGATATCTCAAAGCTGCGTTTCTGAAGCCAAATGCTTGCAAAAGCCTAATTGCCTTATCTCAGCTCATACTTTTTGCCTCTTCTTCACAGTGAGGCACTCTATAAAATGCATTTCAAGGAATTTTTACACTTTTGTGGTGGATGAACTCATTTAGCCTTCAGTGCTGTGCTGTTAGATGCTGCCTGGTGCCAACTGCAATTTGAGGCACTGCAGGCCTGCTGAGAGTTGCTGTGGAGCACGGAGGCCAAAGGAAACTTCTGAGTGGCTGCGAACGATACCGTAACTGTGTCCAAATATTCAGGATACAGACGCTGTCTGTTGACATATTCTTGTTCATTCATTACATTTTAGCTCTAAAGCAACTGGGACACACCATTTTAAAAGATGTTAATACTTCCCAAGTGCAGTTAATGTTACTTACTCCACTACTTACTTACCACTTACTCCTACTATATGAGACCACGTCATATATACTGTAGTAACACAGTATTGCCTACAGTCTTGTGTTGAACAACTATGGTAAAGCTCTGGTTTTTGTGTTGCATGTCACAGACATTTGTCTGAAGCAGCAAGCAAAGGCTCTAAGCAATGGTAATGACATGCTTTGGCAAAGCAGCAACCAGGCTGAAGAAGTTGTTCTCAGACTTCTCTAGACTTACAGCTCTACGGTTGTTCTCCAAACTTCTGTCATGCCAGAGCAAGATCAGATAGCTCGTTCCTAGCTGGCTTGTCATACTATAGCTGATAGGCATGTATGTGGCTGTGAATCTCATCTGTCAGTCAGAATGACAAAAGTTTCTTTTTTTTTCTTTCTTAATGCACAGGTCTACATCAGATATTGGCAGCAAAGTGAGAATACCTGAGTCCAGTGGTGCAGATCAGGTCCAGCATCATGATCAGGCTTCTTTTGCACCTGGTTCGAGAGCTCCAATGTCTGTTGGTCCACTTGATCAATCAGCTTTTCATTCAGGTGAAAAAATAACACACACCCAACTTGCAGCTTTCAGAGACTCAGAATTTATTTTGCATATAAATGAATGTATGTGATATAGCAAATACAGATGGTTATTTGGAGAAAGGCTATTAGGTGTTTTTTTCTGGTATAACTGAGGGAGACCTACAAAGGATTGCGCCTTTGTAAATGCAGCATCAGCAGCATTGTAAAATACCACTCATCCTGGAGAAGGACTAGGAAATGGTCATTTCTGAAGGTAAGATCCAGCAGTAGTGTACCAGGTGGTCTTTGTTCAAGTATGGCATTCTGCTGGCTCAGTGATAAGGACTATGAATTATTAAAGCCCAGCAAAACAGTTCATCTGTACCACGAAATCCAGTGGAACTTTTATAGCTGGCATGGAGATGTTGACTGGCAAAAGCCAAAGTTGCAGTACTGGGACGGCTGCGTGACTCGTGTGTTGTGCTGTACAGAAACAACCAAAGTGGGAGAGATGGATTATGGGGTTCTGAGTGGCATGGAGAAACGAGGTGGATCCTTCCATAATTTTATCTGTCAAGAATATCAGGCCAAGCACTTGAAAACAGAGTATCTACGATGGAGCTGTAAATAGTATTGCAGAAGGAGGCTTAATAGCATTCAGCTCTGCTTTGTAAGGAAAAGGAGGAAAAACAAGTGGGCAGGAAGAATAGCATGTGCGAGACTGAGGTTTTCCAAGCTGACTGTGGGATGAGTTTTATGACTTCCTATTTCCTCTTGAAAAACGTAACCCCTAGTCTTGTCACAACAATGGGCTGCTGAGGGGGGTGAGTTGAAGATATGTGTCCCCTTCCCTTCAAAATACAAGGTAGCAGTGCTTCTGCATTGTCAAAGGTAATCCATTAGCTCGTCTCCCCTCCTGTTTTGGAGAAGGTAGTTCCTGCTCAAGTGCAGAACTTGTTTTGAGTCTAGATATCCCAGTTTTAAAGGCCTAGTGAGTTCCTGGTCCTTTTGATAGGAATTTTCTTTATCAGTGAATTGATTTAATTATGAGATTAAGCCAATACACTGTTTTGATGGTATCTGGATAACTTTTAGCTGTGAAAATATTTGAAATAGCTTCTCATTGGCAAAATATGTTTTCTTGAAGAGCTATAGAAAAGAGTTTACAAGATTAAAAAAACTTTAGATTGTCACTTCAAAGTTTTGAAATTAGTAGGTTTATTAGACATTGCTCTGTTAATCTGCCAGATAAAAAAATTCTGAAATTAGCTTCCTCAGAAGTAATAGTTATCTGCATTGTATTCAACATCTTTTTTTGAGAATAGTAATGTGGATATGCAAATCTGTTGTCAATTAATTAAATACAGTAGGTTTGAAGGATCCGTTCTACTCCTGCTTCTTGTCATACCTTCTGCAAATGGTGCATGTGAATCTAAAAAGAGCAGATGCTCACTCTCTCGTTTTAAAGCATTTCACACTATAAAATATGCCACACTACCAAGAGCTCTTTCTCTATGTCTGCAATAATGTGTTTTGTGTGATACACTTTTAAAATAATTTCCAGTGATGTGGAGATTTTATGCCTGTATATTAAAAACAGGTATGTTGTGTTACCCTGCAGAGTGGCTGCAGAAGACAAAAAGTGACCTTTATGTACGTTGTGGAGTCTGGCAGAATTACTCTGGGGGTAGTTGGAAGAAACTTTAATATATGATAGATGCTACAAAAGGCTGTAATACAGGGAAAGAAAGAGAGTTGTGAGAAACCTGCAATACAGGAAACTGCAATACAAGGATTTCTAATGTTCTGATAAGAAAATAAATTTTTGTTGCCTCAATACATGAAGAAACATTGCTGCAGATGCTGATTTAGCATGAAAGGGCCTAATGTTGCTCTCATGCAGCCCATCAACATCAGCTCTAAGATAATGATGTTGCAGTAAGAATTGGGATAAGGTATTATATCAGCTAATTGAATGTTCATTTGAATAGGAGCTCATTTTGGTGTTGTTAAATTAAAAAAGCATTTTGGTGTAGAAACCATGTGTCATCTACAGGAGCAGCACTTTCTTCTCTGTACATGACTGAAGAATGCTTATTTCCAGCCTTGCTAACTCATTTAAAATAGAAAACCTCGTGCTGTCTGTGACTTGGAAAGAACAAAGATTGCTCACACTTCTTCTCTTAGCCGGCCTCCTTCCAAATGAAGGGGCTGGAGGAATTGGGATAGAGGTCCTGTAAGATACCCTATGGCTACCAACTGTGCAGGCATACGTCATGGATCCCACTGGTCCATAGCAATTTCATGGTGGCTGCTTCTCTGAGGGCTGAGTAACTGCAGCATCCTCCCTGACATAGGTGGAAAGCCACTACAACTCAATGTCAAAATGATATCTAGGACTTAATCCCTAACAGTAGATAACACTGTGTAAATGTCAAGCATAACATAGAAGTTTTTAGTTCATATTTTGGCATATCTGTCATTGTTCTTCCATTTTTTAAAATGATCTTACGTTTGTTTTTTTTTTTTTTTTTGAGACAGCGTTGAAACAGGTGATACATTTCTGCTCTGGAGAGAATTGTGCTACAAAAGATACTTTTCTCCTTTTTTCAAGCCCTGATTGCATCCATAGCCTTTCTGGCCTAGAACTACATAGACGATTGTTGAGAACTTATAAATCACTGGTTCTGTGGGGACTACATTGGGGATGGGTGTCATTGTTCAAGTCTTTCTATCTCTGTGTATGTGCTCATGCAGTGTTCTCAGCATCTATCAGAGTAAGCAGCATAACCTTCTTGCAGAGTGTTCAGGAGCAAGGATGATTACCGGGACTACTGGCTCTTCTACTTTCACATAAATGATGTTATTTTTACTACATTCTGTGAATCCGAAAAGTAAAATACATGTCCATGTATTATAACTGAGTACTCAAAGCACATAATCTACATGCTTTATTTGCTACCTGATAAAGATGATACAGAGCTTTCCCACCCAGGGTTTATGCATGAGGATTTTATTTGACCATAGTGTAGCAGTGGTACACTGCTGGTGTCTCTCTTCAAATCTGAATAGACACTAGAGGAAGGAAATCTTACTGGACATGCAAGTTGTTTATATTTTATTCTAAACTTGGGAAATACATGGAGTTCTAATGGCTTCTCTCAAGGGAAATAGCAGGAGTGCGTGAGAAAATGCTGATCTTCCAGACAGACTAGTGTTATATCCTGTGGATAATCTGTGTAATTGCAGCAAGAAACACATTGTTCTCTGCATCTCTGTGAGCCCCAGTTATAAACCCTACCTGAAAGAGCAGGTGTAACTATATCCAGAGATTTGGCTGAACCTCGTACTAGGAAGTCTGTTTTCTCCCACTCAACTTGGAGTATGATAGTGGAATTTTAGTAGAAGGCTTCCTGGACAGCTCTATGCATACATCTTGATCAAGATGTGATAAAACAGTTTTGGTGTCAACATGTTTCCTTGGAAATATTTAAGTCATAGCTGCATAATTTATTGCAGTCATAGACTGTTCCTGGAAAAGGAACTGAGCAGGTAGAGCCTTGGTATTTTTTATGGGAACGTTGAAGTTTTATGATGGCGTTGTTGAGATTACAGCTTTTTAAATGTATTGCTCACTCATTTTTGTAGGTTTTGTGCCCAGAGATATTAAGACAGTTTTACTGTGTAAACTGAATGCTCTATAGACTGCTGTTGAAAAAAAAAAAAAAAGGTGCACTACTCTGAAACCTGTGGTAACAACAGCTAAAAATTGAATACAAGGAAGAGGAAATAAAGCCTTTTCTTTCTAATGATTCAAAGTTTTGATGAAGGCAGTTGTTACAAGGATCAAGTCCTAAGGACTAAGTCATCATTAGAAGGCTGTGTACAATTATATAGACAACTGTAAGTCTTGCCTTCTCCAGTATTTCCCAGCATTATAGAGATGTTCTAGTCAGATGGGGGAGCCTTACATACAACCAATGGTAATCACATTCTCACCAATTAAAAAAAAAAAAATTACTGAGGCCATTTACTTCATAAGCATTTTCTTCTAATTATAACTGAAAATGTCAGCTATTAATTATATCTACTCTCTTTCTTAATAGGAAGTACTGTACCAGCAGTGTTTGCTATACCAGCAGCAAACCGACCTGGCTTCACAGGCTATTTTATCCCAACACCACCAAGCGCATACAGGAACCAAGCCTGGATGCCCTATGCTGGAGAGAATGAACTGCCAGGGCAGTGGGCAGACTCAGTAAGCATCCTTGCTTTTCTAACTACCTATATTTTCTGTGATTTGCAGAGGAGGGGTTTTAAGCACTGCTAAGTGATCAGCAAAGAATCTGGGCAAGATAATGCTTCCCTGAACGGTAATCATCTCTAGTGTGAAAAGTTATGAGAGGGGGCATAAATACTTCAGTTGTCCATCCCATGAACTGTAAGTAAGGTCTTTTAGAGAGTTAAATCACTCACTATGTTAGGGACTGGCAGCCGTTCACAGTGGGTGGCTTTAGGTACCACTTTTCTTTCCCAAGACAGAGGTTAAATATTTGGATAGGCACATGGCAGGAGTAGGTGACGTTGCCTCTCAAGATGGTTGTGTGCTGTTTGGAAGCTGGGGAGTATCTTTCCCTCCTGGAGGCTTCTCTCAGGACAGCTTGACTCCCAAATCCTTGCTCCCAGCTCTGCTGCAGCTCTGTTGCACAGTTTCAAGCCCTCCTGCAGGCTGTAGTGACAGATCATAAATTAAATAATTAATTGCACAATCCTAGTCTGAGACAGATGTAATTTTTAGCCCAAAGTATACCTACATTTCAAAGAAATAAAGTTGAGACATCCTAAAATGAATTGCAGTAGTTTATCATGTTTGAAACAATTTCTAAAATTTAGGGCTTTTCTTCCACTAGGAAAAAAAAAGATCAGTTCTGTTGCTCGAGCTTACATCTGGTATTTATGCAGAACCACTTCAGCTAAGGAAACTGGGAAATGGATTCTCTTTCCTTGTGCATATCATCAACAGAATATTTCAGTGATTTGCAGTTGGAGTCTAATAGTTGGCTTTGAGAGCTAAACAAGAGACAGTATGGTCATATAAATGTTTCTGGGGGCATCTGTTTGCTGCCAAATCTTTATTACTGCTCCTGATGCCTGCGAGGAAAAGAATTCCGTTTGACTGTCAGATGCAAGTCTGAATTTGTAAGCTGAACTGTCAAGAAAAAAAATAAGTATGTTCATCTGTAAGCTGAGCACATCTGCTGATGTGCCCCTGACACCTGGAGACTTTTGATGCCAACATATAGATTCCCTTCCTAGAGCTTTAAAGCATGGAAACCCTTTTTCTTTTCATTGTTTTATTTATTTATTTGGGGATTTCGTTCTTTTGGTTGTTTTTAACCCTGCTGACATTTTAAATCCAGGAGGCCCATTGTATCTGAGCAATCATTTAAATCTTTTTCTTTAAGAAGAAAACAAAACAAAACAAAACAAGTATTTTACTTGTCTTCCATTCTTTTTCCCTTTTGTATCCCTACTCCTTTGGTGCAGTTCCATGAAAAAAAAAGTCAGATATCACTTGTCAAAAGAGGAGACTGAAAACAAAGTGGACAAAACTGGAATGCAAGTCTCCAGTCCCCAGTTCCTTCCTCTGGAAGGAGAAGAGTGTAACCCTGTTGTGGGTTTCCTTGTCTTCAGGGAAAGAGGTGGGAAGATGCTTAGTGCCGGTGGACCACAGAGGAATGGAGAGGGATGCAAGAAGCTGTGTGAAAAATAACTGTAGCAAGATAGAATTCAAAGGAAACAAATATTCCTTTTAACTTCACTTACCTGTGCACCTCCCAATGACTGCAAATCTGTCAAGAAATTGTCTTTATTTGAAAATCATTACTAGAGGAACTAGTAATAGTGTGAGCAACATAATACTGTCAGAAAGCCTGAATAAAACTGCAAAAAATAAAGATCTAAAGTAATACTCGGAGTTTGAGTTTCTGGATGCTTTCTGCTTTCTGCGCCTCTAGATTATAGCTCGATCATGTTTCCAAGGTTTTCTTAACAATTAGTAAGAACAGAGACTTATAATTATAGGGTGAAAATTGAAATTCTTTACTTTTCATGCATTTCCATGAGCTGGATTGTAAACACGGGGTCATAGGAAACAGGGGATTTGACAACAAAGAGTTATCTTATAAGCTCAATTTACTGTAGTGTACAATTTTCTCAGTTAAAAGGTAAGTATTGAAGCACTAAGTTTTGTGGGAAAAGGGAACTGTATCCGACAAAGCATTTATTTTCCAAATTGTTAGACGCTGCTTAGTGGAAATAGTAACCTGCTGACCTCTAGTGGTGTGTTCATATGTTGTACTACTGAAATGTTTGTCTTGAATAATCTGTTGTAAACTAAAGACAAGCAACTGCAGTTAACGATCACTTTCATATTATGGCTGCTTCCTGTGTTTGTCTTATCACACCATACTCAACGTGTTTGACATTCTCTTCATCTTTTGATGGATTGTATAGAGCAGACACCTACAATTCTGAAATTTTGCTTCTGGCATACCTGCCAAAGCCTTAGCTCCAGTGGGTGAAGCACCTTACACCTCAGTCTGGCTGAAATCCAAAAATTAGCATCTGCCCAGCTGCCTGTATTATACCCTTACATAAAACCGTAATATATTTGGAAAGTAAAATACAGGTAGTTTTCCCATTTAAAGCAAAAAGAATTACAAAGTTAACTTTTCATTGATTAAACATTGTGGAAACTTATCAGTTAACTTATAGAGTGTAGATAAATGTAGTTTTCTGAGTCACTCAGTTCATAAAAGGGCATCACTGAACTTTCCTTAATTACTTGTCATTGGCATTGACTAGAATGATCAACTGGTAAATTTTTTTTCAAGAAGAAATTATCTTGTCCTAGTAACAGGTTATGGGTTGCCTTCTGTAGCAACATATAAAGCCTTCCTCAAAATGAAGGGCTGTAGATTCCTGTCCTGTTTCATAGACTTTTTTATCATGTTCTCTGGATCTAATGAGGTTTTTTTAGGAACAGTAGGTCCAGAGACTTGGCTTACTTGTGTTAGACAGTGGCTGCAAATCAGCAAACTCTTCTGTTCTAGGCTTTTCAGTGCCCTGAAATGTAGTGGTGCTGTCTGTTTAAAACTGAAATGTTTAGAAGGAATAGTAAGTAGGGGACACACTTTCAGAAAAGCTTTCTTGCTTTGACTTTTTGCAGTGATGATAAATCAGGACATGCAATGTTTCCCCTGCAAGGTGTTTTTGCTGCACAGTCTGAGGAGCTGAGTACTTGGTACGTTGACATATGGGCGTAAATGGCACATGCCAAGATAGACATTTGCAAACAGACGCTTAGGAGTCTAAGGTTTATGTTCTCTTCATGTGGTCCTATCTGTTACATCTTACTCTGCCCCATGGAGGTTTGTGTTACCTGGCTGGTGGCATTACAGATCAATTGTTCTGTATAATTTTGTATAATTACAATGCTCTACAGGTACCACTGCCTGGATACATCGAGGCTTACCCAAGGCCCCGCTACCAACATAATTCTCCTTCACGACTTCCTCGCCAATACAGCCAGCAAGCAAGCATGCATCCCAGCCTGGAACAAGCTCCTTTGCCATCCACTGCAGCTTCTCAGCAGAGCCTAACAGAAAATGAGCCACCTGACACTCCTCTCACCAACATTTCTACAGCTGCCCTTGTAAAGGCAATAAGAGAAGAAGTTGCTAAACTGGCCAAGAAGCAAACAGATATGTTTGAGTTCCAGGTCTAGTATCTTTTGTGCACGGTACTCGTGTCATGCAGCCTGGCGTGTAGCCAGGAAAGCAACTCAATTTTCAGTTACAAACTTGCTGTGAATAGTGCCAAGGTGATGGCAATTTTCCTCTGTCTGAAAAGTCAACACTATGAAATGACTTAAAGTAGAGCAATGGGACTCTGAAGATGCATAATTCTGCTACTGAGCAAAGGAAATGCTGCCAGGTAACTGTTTAATATGGATAAGACTGATCATATGCAATTGTCTGTCACTTAGCTCTCATACTATGACCCATCATCACTAGAGATGCTGCTGAACATGTCTGCGCCACATGATGTTTCATTTGCAGGCCCAAAGGTAGAGCTGCTGAAAATAACTTCTGCATGTCAAAACTTTGATTAAAGAAGAAAATACAGTAGAACACGGTTGGTTAAAGGCCACGGTAGATGTGACAGTGGCCATGTTAATTGTTTGCTGCAGGACATTGTGTAAGGGATGCTGAATTCAGCAATGCAGAGTCATTCAGCCTTTTCATTCTAGAGACCGTATTCAAACCAAAAGAATTTGAGATGAGTAAGTAATACAAATAAATGTCCTATAAATAGCCCTGATTCTCCTCATCCTATTAACAGTAAAAAGAAGGGAAAGAAGAGAAGACTGTGAAGAAGGTGAATGATATTTTGATAATTGATGGCTACCTTGTCCCTGAATGCCACTGATGAGTTATGGAGGAGATTTTTTTCAACGTGGCAGAATACAATGCATGAAGAGCCAACAAAGGATATTGGTGCTAGAAGCTTCCAGGAGAAATGAAAAAAGGTTATTGACGTTTGCTCTGTATTCAGGCTTTTCACTTTGAATGCATGTGAAGCTGGTAAACCTGAGACCTTTGAGCAAATCTTTCCACCCTGGAATAATGAATACACCTGCTTGGACAAGAAAACCTCTGTTTAACACAATGCTTTTTTTCTCTTTCTTAAACAATGATATCTACTAAACTGATGCCAGAAAGTGCTACATGAAGCTGCAGTTGATTTTGATTACACTGGAACAGTGAATGCACATCCAGGAAATTCTGAATGTAGAGGAACTGATTATTATATTAACATGTAAATAAGTAAACAGTTACATGAATTAACAAAAATACTAATATCCTGTGAAAAAGGGATAATTTCCAGAAATTATGCTAACTTTATATTGTGCAAGATAAGGGTCACTAATTGTTAAACTGCATTGCTGTATGAATCCAATCCCAAAAGAAAATCAAACCAGTTGAATGGGACAATAGTTCATCTTTTGCAGTTATACAAAACAATTGGAGATCATGAACAATTGTTTTCAGTTCCTTCGGCAAGTAGCTTTGAGAACTGAAGTTGTTGCAAAATTTGTTGTGTTGGGCATGTTTGATGTCAACTGGAGTCAAAGGTAATGTCCTTCATTTCAGTAAGTTATTTAGTTATCCTCAATTGCTTATGCTATTTTGTCTGATCATTTCATTTCCCTGAGTTTCTTTGGTCTTTACTGAGATGAGAAAGGGAACTTGGTTTAGCTTTTTGAACATCAGTAAAATAAGAGGAGAGGGAGAGGGGAAACTAGAATAGGAGATAGGAGAAGAAATTGATAAAGCACAAACTTTTAAAGCAGAGCTATTTTTCCCCAAATAATTACATTATAAACCCTGACTGAGATTGTGATACATAGTTATCCTAGAATAAACAGATATCTTCTGCTCCAATACCTTAAATAGTGCAGAAGCTTTTTGAATGCTAACTAATCTTTAAACAAATGTGAAATTTCATTTTTATTATTTAAAAACCAAATATAAATAAAATGTATTTTTGTAATTCCTATGTATATATGTGCTGTATATTTATATGTGACTAATCTGCTATGGCCAGAAAAATTCCATAAATCAAGTGAAAAAAAAAAGAAAAAGAAAAAAAAAAACCTAGTAATTTTAATGATCACTGTAAACATGCTATGTCTGGAGTACAAAAATATACATTTGGGTGACTTGGATACTAAACCACCAAAGAAACTCAATCTTTCATATAAATATAAGCCTAGTAAAGACAGGCGGCTGTCTTAATTACCTATCGGCTAACTAATACTGATCTTATCAGTGTAATACAATACATCCAAATGTCTTTTTGTATTTAATTAATAGCTGCCTAAGAATATCACACTTAAAAATAACAACTTAAAAATACTGGGCCAAACTCACCATGCCATAAAAAGACTGGTTCTGGCTGGCTTCAGTGGGAACTTTACTAACTGACAGCAAGGCTGAGTTCTTCTTTATTGGGTTTTGTTTATACATGCAAGTTTCATACAGTAAGCAGAACAATATTCTACTTATTTTTCAGCCATTTAAATCACTCTAACATAAGTGCAGACATAATTTAAGAGTGGTTTATTTTTATTCAGCCCAAGCTGGTTCATAACTGACTTATGTTAACTTGGTAAGTGAAATCTACAGTAAATTGTGTCAGCCACGTTTTGCATCAGCTTTATTACCTCAACTTTTAAATGATTCTTCTATTTAGCCCAGTGAAGTTTTTCAAATAGATAGGCCCTTCGATGCAATGGGGAGCAAAATGTGCTGTGAAACACTTTTCTATATCTTAGACTCCAGTTTTGCAGAGTTATTCTAAAGCTGTGAGTATGGAAACAGCAGCAATTGCATGGATGGGAGTGTTGAAGCTATATAGCTGGAAAGGGTGATGTTACAATATACTCCCAAAAGAGTCAGAGGAGGTAGGACATACCAGATTTAAACAGCATCTTTGAGATACAGCTCTGTTTGCAAATCTGTACTGAAAAATGTGTGAGGGTAAAGCCTCGTATATCTTACAGTATGAAGTGTATATCTTGCCATACTGGAAATTTAAAAGTTTGGAAATTATGTAGATGTGCAGGGTTTGAATGCCTACATGCAAACAAAATGAACAAATAGAAAAATCCAAAATAAAAACATTTAAATAGCCTTTAGAAAGAAAAAACATTTCAATAAAGTTAAACAAAGTACTCTTCATACTACTGAGGAAGACCTGTTAGACTTTCAAAATTAATTTTGTTTGGTATTGTATTGATGATGTGCAGTCTGTTGAATATTCCCTCAACCATCACTCTAAAACCATTGTGGTGCACTTTATTCACAAAGATATTTTACATTCTTCATTCATAATGGCTTTTTATCTCGTTTGTAATATGTTTCTATATTATTTTTAAGTAAGATTATAGCAAGACAGTAAGGACATTCCTGGGAAAGAAAAATCATGCTGTAATATTTATACTGTCTGAGCACAAAGAAATGATAAAATGAAAATACAGTGTACAAATAATTTGTAATATAATAAACATTTTGTATGGCTACAACTACAATATAGTTTTTGAACATTGATTTAAAAGAAGAAAGTATACCTGTTTAAAATTATAACCTTATCAAAATATATTAATTCCATTTTTACTGATAACAAATTAGTCATTAAGGTTTTTCTACTGAATGTCCCAGTTTTCTTTAAAATTATGTTAAATGTTTATGTGAAAATACTGTTTTCTGTGTACAAAAAGTTGATGTTCCGACCACTATCTGTCTTCAGACTTGTAAATCACCAGTAGAAACATCTGGAAATGAAACGCACGTAAAGTTACTTCTCAGTATGTGTGTAAAGACCACTCTCTGTAGGTATACTGTGTGTGACATTTATTAATATCGGTAAAACAGTAACTTCAAAAATATGGTCTTTGTCAGTATTATTTTGAGGAAAACATACTATTTGGATTTGAGAGAAGCTGTAGCACTCAGTGTAGAAATAGTAATAATATTTGTATCTAATAATATCATGGATAGAACTTGATAGAAGTGCACGTAAAGTCTCTATATAGCAATGGGGAAATTATCATAAGTAGTGATCATTTCTTTTTCAGACTGACTTTGAAAAGGTGAGACATGGAGGAAAGAAAATGTAAAATAAAAATGCGAAGTAAAAGCAGCATTGGATTGAGTGGCAGAAATGAAGTGAGGCCTCTGTCTTGTTTGATGGCACGTACATATATTTCAAGATGTCTGACTGTAAAGAATTAATTACATTTTAATGCACATTTTTAGTCCCGCATTGCAAATAGAAGCTGGCAGTTAACTCTTGTAAAAATCTGAGGGAGCTTGAAAGCAGCAAGTCTTCTGAGCTGGCAGGAGAAGTCACTTCATTTTGCTGACCTTGTTCATCATGTAGATGTCTGAGCAGCTCTGAATAGTGTCCAAGGATGCTGTAAATCAATTACGGTCCTGACCTTGCATTTCTTGTACATAGCAAATCTCAGTGGCTTCCCATACCTCACTGACATGAAATGGGATAGGAAGAGGACAAGTGTCAGATAATATGAAGGATCTTAACAGGTCGGGAGTACAGTCTGGAAGCCATGAATCTTCTGTTGTGGGCTAACTCACACCTACCAGAAAATGGTCGTGTTTGGCAGCTGTCCTTGGCAAAGTGCATTCCTTTCATTGTCAATGACAGATATGTATAAATTAAGACTCAGTCCTATCACAAAAGACTGTATCAATTAATGCTTCCACTCCTTCTTGTAAGCCATGTTCATTCTCTGTGTAGCTCCACATGAGAGTGGCATCGTTAACACGAGTGGTTTCCAATTACTCAGAGTAATTTCTTGTAATAAACCACCAAGTAGTATGGCATCTTCTGTATATTCTACTACATCATTAGAAGGGAGGGAAAAAAGACATGTTCATACAGTATCTTAGCATATCAATACCATTAGGCTTTTATTAAAAAAAAAAAAAGAAAAAAAAAGACTTTATGAAAAAGGGAAAGTTTGGTCTGCTAAGATCAGGACTGCTCACTAGCCAGAGCGCGTGCAGGGCAAGAGCCCCTTTCTGCTCAGCGTGCTGGTGTGGCTGATGGAGGAGATCTCTCCTCTCACCCCTTACTCCCCCCTACATAAAAGGGTACAAACATACAGCTTTTTTTGAGTAAGAGAGATGTAACTCTCAAAATAAGTATAGGGGGTAAATAACATCTACGTAGTTCTCTGTGACAGCTCCAGATGTGTTACTGGTCTGCTAACCAATTTTAACAAAGCAGTTTGTGTTCAAAGAGAAATGAATTAGCTCAAGCTTGTTTACTATAATGTTATTTAGGCATAGCACTGCAGACTTTTTAACAGTGCTATATGGAATTGGTATGTCAAATGGTTAACTTATACTTTCTGTGCTAGACTTTCTTTGTATGGGTTAATTTTTTGACCATAACTCCAGAACTGAGTAAGACTTTTTTTTTTTTTGCTTATCAAAATATTTCAAAGCTATATTTTTCCATTTTAAAGTGTAGACATGCAAAATGAGAATGAGTACTCATTTAGAATTTTTTTTTAAGTCTTGCCTTTCTCCCACAAGTAAATAATGCAAGCTTGACTTGTGAAAATTAGATTTATATAGGTTAGTAAATGAATAGGGTACTGACTTGCTCTTTAAAAGAAAGTTTCAAGATGGCCAAGTCATAAAGGCATACCTGGTTAATACTGCAGAATCTCTACTGAGAATAACTGCATTCCACATTCTTGATGAAAAATGTTTTGCCACGCGCAGTGAGTGAAAAGCAATCTGAAAACTGCACATCTGGGGATTCCTCTTATCCAGGAAAATTTTTGCTTGTATACAAGACATGGGAGATGGGACAGGGATTTCAATGGGGCTCTGGAGGGGGATAGGCTACCCTATGTAACACACTTGCCCTTTGAGCGGTCCTTAATACCAAGTAAAAACTACAGCCACTAAAGTGGTATGGCAGAAAGGTGGTTTAGATTCTAATTTTTAAAAGTGATGGGATGCCCCAAAATCATATATTTCATGTTTTAAAAATCACTTTGATACCATATTCCTATTGAAAAATCCTCAAGGATTTTCAATAGGAATATGGTATAATCCTCATATATATATATATATATATATATATAAGGAATATGGTATAATCCTCATATATATATATACATATATATATATTTGAGGATGATACAAAAAAAAATGTAAAAAATAAAATATTTTGTTGAAAACTAGGTCTTTCATCCATCTATTTGTCCCCATACACTTCAGGTTCCTTAAGGTGTACAGAGGCAGTAATGAAGAGTTAGCTCCCAGTTCTTCTGTTATGAAGCTCATGAAAGATGAGAAAAGGATTTTAAGTAGTTAGGTGATCAAATATATAGCAGATGTCTCAAAAATAATTACAATACCATGAAGAGATGTTTCAGGAATTTGATTTTTTTTGCATTCGTTAAAAATAATTCTTGTTTTAAAAGTGCCTGACTTTTCATGAATTTCCATGCTCAATTCTTTCCCAAGGAGTAGCTTGAAACTATATTACATTCTGTAAATAATTTTGTAACTTAGGCAATAATGGGTCTGAAGGATTGTAAATTACACAGAAAGCTCATTCCACTGAGTATAGTATTTAGATAGGACATGATTTTTTTCCTTCCAAAGTATGTCCCTCCTTACTGCAGCTTAATGCATTTCTATGCTTTGTAAACCAATGTCTAAACATCATTAACACATGGCATCAGTTAAAATCTCATATATCTGGTAAGCAGCACTGACTTTTGCAGCCTCCAGTGGGACCTTCTAAAGAGTGCCTGTGTATAAGATTATTTTTTTTTTACCTATTAAAACACAAATTTGTGGGTCCTTAACTGCGGCTTTTTGCAAGTAATCAGTGGCTTTTAGATCCTGCATCACCAGCAAACTTAATCAATGGATGCCTTGAGACGTGATGCGGCAGAATACAGCAGCCTATGCCAGGCATTCACCAGGATCTAAAAAGCAAGTGACTATAGTAGAAGGATAGGTGGTAAACCTTCTATTTCAGCAGTAGATGGACACTAATTAATTGTGAATTGATTACTATGTCAGGTCAAAGAGTCTTGATGTTAACTGCTTAAAATTGATTTTATGTATTTGGTTAGCTTTTGATTTCTTCATTTGTTTAAAGAATGCCAAAATAGCAACATTAACAGCATATTCTATTTCAGAGTTATAAACATGGGACAGAAAGTAAGTAAACTTGAGGTTTATTCTTTGTCCTTTCCTTCATCTACTGCTTTCAACACTGCAAATAGAAAAAAAAAA
>WHYT01017975.1:332684-375215 GCA_009806455.1 Tetrax tetrax
CTGAAAGGAAAGAAAAAAAAAAAAAAAAAAAAGACGACTGTAAAGCCAAAAATCTTTGAAAGTAAGATAGAACCCATCTTACTAAGGCTTGAATTTTCGTTTAGGATTTAGCAACCCAGCAGACACAGCTCAGACCCAACCAAGGGTCTGTTCTGGGCAGTTTTTTGGTCTCGTTAGAAAGGATACACGTACAGCACAGATAAACCTATATCCTTTGACTCTTTATTTTAATTTAATTTCTTTCTTTCTGTAGCTGTGCATTTGAATTTGACTTTTACATCTGTGCACACAAACAGGTGCACTCTGTATTAGCTTGCTAATATACTGCTGGTGTGACAGAAGTAGTAACAAATATATGTGATATAATTTTTAATTAGCTATGGCACTGTGTGGCTTTGGCTGATGTTCTGCTTTGTGATACTTACAGATGTCGTATTAGTATTAAGGTGACATGAATGTAGATAATGTCTTCCATTGAAGTTATTGGTAAAATACCTGCTCACTTCAAGGAGAGCAGGATTGATCCAGTATTCTCTCAGTGAATTACCTATCACAAGTATCTTTAAATTGTGCAATGCTATCTAGTTATGGGTAGGTGGAAATTGGAACATAAGAAGCTAGTTGTCCCTTCTTCATAATTTTGGATTCATCCTGGGAAAGATGCTTAATCTGACTGTGCCTCAGTGTCCCCCTCCATAAAGCACGGTGAAGGGACTGTCTCTGCTCACACTGCTGGTGAGAGGCTGAACTAACTGATAATGTTAGAAAAATTGAAACCTTGGAGTGGAAGTGGATACTTTAGTATGAAGTGCTACTTACTATTTCATGGAGCTTGGTAATTGTTCAAGACTGTAAGTTACCTGTTCCTCTGGTGGCATTTAAATATACATGAATTTCCAAGAAAAAAATCTCCACTTCCTCACTATTTCAGTATGTTCTAGGAAGCCTTTCCAAAAACAGCTTCTGCACTTTTTTACAGAGATGTTATATCAATAAATTGTCTCATTTCTCATGCAACAGATTTCACTTTCTGATGAAATTAACTTTTCTTACATCTTTCAGTTATAGAAAGAACTAGCTCTGCATGATTACAAATATCCATAATATCTTTGTTGTTCACAGCTTGATTCAACTAAACTGTAATGGCTGTGTTTGTGAAAATTGTTCAAAATTTATAAGTGTTTCAGCTGTAAATGGGAAAATTAGTTTTCTGAAGCCAGTTAGAGAGTGATTTGTAAAGCTAAGTGTAGAGATTAAACTGAAAGAGGAAGAAAATAATTAATTAAAATTTATACTATGCAATCAGAAAGGGAATCTCCAAGAACTGGTTCCTTTTGCAATTACAGACGTAAAACCTTATAAATGGTAGAATTTTACGTATTGCTGAAAAGGAGGCATTTAAAATGTTCTGGGTCATTACCAAATAGCTGTTTTTACTCTGAACAATAGGGTGATTCTAGAAATGAAGCTTACAAATACATAGAATAGTTTCTTTCATGTTAGTGGCTGTAGCTTAGTTGAACTTGTACATGTTTTTTTCTTGGCAATTTTGCACATTAAATAAAATATGTCTTACAATCTATATTGCTACTTATTGGTTGTTCCTGCTGTGTCCTTTTCTGTAGATCAGGTACTTTAAAGCATAAGCATCCCTTTGCCTTGGAGCTGCCAGGCCTCTGGGCTGCGTAGGGGTCCCACTGCTCATGCTCTCGAGGCAGAGCCTGGCAAACAACAGGAAAGGAATTTTAAGAACTCCACAAATTAAAAACGTGTATTTCAGTGGTGGTGTTCCCTCTGAAGAAAGACATTTTTCTGCCTTACGAGGTGAGGAGAGTAACCAGCAAGACTGTGGGTTTTGAGGACATCTTATGATCCTGTGTTTCCTTTGGGAATTTTTGTTCTCACCTTAACATCCTCTATGCCTTCCCCTATTATACAGTCAGTTACTGTGATTTTTATTGATATTTACTCAGGTCTAAGTTTCCTGCTGTCAGTCTGAAGTGAAATGAAAAGGGAAAATGCAGGTATGTGCTTTTGACAGTAGTGCTTTTGTGTAATTTGTGATGCAATAATTTTGGAATAAAAAGTTCATTTTACTACAAGGAACACATCTAAGCCTTCCTCCCTGTCTTTGTAGTTTCAGAGAAAAAAGAGATGTTGAAAAGGATCTTCCCAAAATAGAGGATAAATGAAGTTCCTAGTGTACGTATCACTACTAAGGTTCTGGACAGATGGTATACTTAAAATACAGTTATATATATATATATGTTGTGACTGTGAGTGCTTAAATTGCCTCAAGGGGTTGTTCTAGCTTTTCTCAAGATATACCAAAATCTCAGCCTATTTTGCAAGTGTATGTTTGTAGCATCTAACAACTGACTGGCATTATTCATAATTACATCTTTCCTTAGAAAGGCCAAATGCACAACTTATTTATTGCTTCCTGATTAGTACCTCTTATGGCACCTCTTTGATGCAGTATTTAGATGTCAGTGATCTTAAGAAACATTAGCTCCCAAACAAACAAAAGAGGACAAGCTTCCTAGAGTTAAGTGCTGCTTTTGATTTCCCTACTTTATGTTGAGGTATTAGCTCTGAATTTTCAGTACAGGTGAGTCGATCCTCCAGTGTTCGCTGCTGAACACACAAAAATAATTTTATGATAGCTTAGTGCTTTTGGATTTCCTCTGTAATCTGTCCCTGAGCTAATTAATGCAGCTTTACATGAAGATTAATTTACATTGTAATGATCCATTGTAATATAGCTGGAGAATTTTAACATAGCAAACTCTAAAATAAAGCAGTCTGAAATTTGATGGATCCAACTGCTTGGTATAAAATACTTTAAAGATCAAATGTACCCTTGTTTTCAAATGGCTTTGTAATTAATTTTCCCCATCATAAAGCAGCCAAGGCTGCTGGAAGTTTCAGAAGTGAAAGACCTGAGGGTGCTCTTTGGAGAGCACCTGAGTATTACTGTAGGTGTAGACACAGCTCTTTCAGCTCTTTCAGCTGTCACTGCTCACTCTCAGGCTGGCTGAGAAGACGTGACACTCTGCTTTTTGAGAAACCTTCTTTGTTAAGAATAGGAAATGGGAGCAACCTACTGATGTTTTGAGATCTTTGCCCGTGAATCAAAATTTTAGCCTAATGTTTCTTTCTTGAATGCAATAGAGATAGATTTGTTGAGTCCAAGGCAGCTATATGAAAGAAATCTGAGCTGTGCCAGCATCTAAATGTCAGGTTTAGCCTTCCTGAAGCAGTCAAAGAGAACAGAAACAATTAAAAAAAAAAGAATGATATATACTTTATGAATTAAAAAACCCTGTGTTAAGAGTGCTCATTTTATTTTATGTAATATATGTTTAATTTTTACAAAGGAAGCAATGAATAGATGAGTTTTGAGACGAACCCATAAGCCTACAGAGACGAGGGAAAATTACCAGATGTAACAAGCTCAGGTGGAAACAGAGAAGAAAAATAAAGGTAAATAAAATGTTCATGGACAAATGAGAGTCAACATATGCACCATTATATTTAACTGGTTGCTTGTCTAGGTTATTAATATAAGCTTATCACTTTCTCACCAAATTCATACACATGCATGTGCTTAGTATTTCCAATTGAGTGTACAAACAGGGATTCTTTCAAGGCAGAAATATTTCATCCTATGTCCCGTGTTTCCCCTACAGTCTCTTAAGTTACTTTTGTAACTGCTGCTTCACACACAGAAGGCCAAATTGGCTTTCCAGTGAAGATAGCCACCATTCCTTAATGATCTCCTTGGAATGCTGAGATGCCTCAGTGAAAGGACTTTGACCTGATAGCAGAGTGATGCTGGCCAAGGGAAACGATTCTGCCTTGGTTTGGCACGTGAACTAAATGATTTTTTTTTTTAGTAGATGTGTGTCCCCAGGCAACTTTAATTAAGATTGCATATTAATTGATGTTATTCCTTGTGTTATCACCCGGTAATTAAACATGACATGTTGTTTTAGCATAAAGGCCATATGACAGAAACTGAACAACAGATGGAAAAAGATTTGAACTGTGTGCTAGGAAAAGTAGCTTTGTTTAAGCCAAGAAATTGAGTGAGTAATGGCTGATGAAAGCTGGAAACAAAGTGAAAGAAACAGGGGAAGTAACAGTTATGGAGCAGTGATTGTATGTGACAGAAATCTTTTTAGGCTCTTGCAATAACCATTGGAATCTTAGAATGGTTTAGGAGTGAAATTATTGTGGAGATGAAGATAGTTCCTCTGCTACCTAACATCATTTAAAGCTCTTACTTCTGTGCAAAGCCTTTGAAGGCCTCTGGATACTGGCCTTTTTTGTCCTGTCCAAATTTGTCTTGCAGTATTTAGTTAAGCACTAATATGGTTCCTGTTTTCAGAGTAATTAACCATTGCAGTATCTGTTCATAGGTTTAGCCTCAAAACTCTTTGAGAAACTTTTTATCTTCATTCTGCAGAGGGAGCTGTAAAACACCAAAGCCCAGATTTCCAAGGTATTTTGGTAATAATTTGGTTCTTTAGGCACCTAGATCTACCTTTTTTATATTTACTGCCTCAGCCTCCAAGATGTGATTGGAAAAAAAGAGATAAATCATTGATGGTTATGTGAGCACTTTCTGACCAGGTATAAAAATAGCTCATTTAAGAAACCCACTTTGGAAGTTACTTGTGGTGTACTGTCTGGAGTAAAACAGCTTAAAAGATGCCAACAAGTGAAAACAGAACTATTTAGCCAGAAGCACAATGCCATTAATTAGGCTTTAAAGAGCTATGCAGGAATTAAATGGTGCCAAAGGTGGGCCTAAAGAAAAGATTTCAGAAAGTTGAAGAGAGTTGAAGAGAAGTTTATATAGGAGTGAATAACGCATTTGTAGTGTAAACAGGGAAGCTTGCAGTAGCTACTATTGATCTGTGAACACTCGACCCAGTGCACAGGCGGCTGTCGGTGCCTCGGGCCCACCTGGAGGCTGCAGGGGCCCTGACCAGCCTCCTCCCAGCCCTACACTGCCTGCTCTCTGCCCCGCAGGCCCAGCAGCCCCACCTTAAACTCAGTTCCCTGCTCCCACCCTGGCCTCGGCTGCATTGCAAGCGTGTCTGTGAGTAAGCTTTGAGGTTTTAGCGTGAGACCCACCATGGGCCTGCGTTACAGGTAGTCTTGTGTCCAGTCCTGTCCCCGGGCTTCCTGCATGGGCTGGGGGCCTGGTCCCTTGCCTTGCCCTGCCTGAGGCACACTGGAGCTTAGGACAAAACTGGCCTTAGCACAATACCCTCAGCCCCACTCAGGCTTTGTTTCATTAAAAACATATTTATTAGCAGACAAAATTGTGAATTGCCATATTGGCGATTGAGACACCCGGTTGACAACGGCAGTTATGAATAGTAAGAATCCTTTTTAACATCTTCTAGCTGCTCTGATAAAATGTGATTCGCTGATTGACAAATGTGAGTTATAAACTAGGTATTTTTTAAATATAAGCTCTGTGTAAGGCAGATCAAAATCTGGCTGGAAAGATTAAGATAGTAAAAGAGTGAATGCTTTAATAAGCAGTAATAGGAAGTAAAATGTTGATATCGTATTGTGTTAAAATGCTGCACAGTCAAGCAACTTGAGTGCAGTTTTGAAAAAACAGATTAAAATATTTACTTTTTTTTTTTTAAAAAAAAAGCTGCTTGCCAAAATATGATAGCTTCAGGGTTGGTAATTTTATTATTTCATACTGCCACCTATTGCTCTTGAATTAGAACAGGAAATAGTAATTGGCATCCTCTTATCAGTCTGATGAGCCTATTTACTACTTTGTTAGGTTATTCTTGATGCCCTACATGGGTTTACTTTTTTTAATGGCAGATGTTCTCCAGATTTTCAATCTGTCATCTGTGCCTCTGTCCATTTTTTTTTTCTCATGAAAGGACAAGCCTTCCAAACACAAGGATGTTGTCACCCCAAAAACTGCCACAGGCTTTAGCCTAAGTACTAGCAGTCCTAAACTAATAGTAAAATGTTAGTTGAAAGTCACTATTATATGACTATTCTGTCAAAACCTAACTCAAGCCATAACTTCTGTAATTCTGTGGTACACTAAAGACAATAAAAGAATAAATTGTGATTGTAACATAGATTTTTATGATAACATGAGAGTAGTTTTCTAAAGCTTGCTTAGAGGCATAGGACTTTTACTATATCTATTTACTCTCAGTTATACTTACTCAACCTATTTAGAATTAAAACCAAAAAAGCCCTATATTTTGTATGGTAATTACTGTGTTTCCCTGCTACATGTATCTTGAAGATCATGAATGGATTGCTAGGAATCCTGACATCAGCAGTGTTAATTTCTTAGTGTTTTTGAAGAAAAGAGTATACATCCTGTTTGCCTATAGTAATTGGAGAAAAAAAAAATGATAAAATGCATAGTAGTGTTACCATTAACTAATACCAGACAAATAATACACAAGAAAAGGCAAGAAGAAAATATACTGTATTTTTTAATTTAGTGTAATAGCATGTAAGAAGTAGAAAAATAATATCAAAGATCCATTAAAATACTTTGTAGTGATATAGTGACAGGATATCCAGCTGAAATAATCCTCGTCATGTTGGTGGCTATTTCTTCAGCTTCTGCCTTGCTTTCATGCTTTGTATCTTTTCTTCTTTCAGTGCTTTCAGAAGCTTGTCTAAACAGGAACGAAACATAATTTGTCATTACTTTTGTCATTAATACTTCCCAATACTTTCAAGAATATCAAATAATGCATTAAGCAAACTAGTCACATTCCTTACAATTTCTTGTCTAGCAAATACCTGAAAATTAAAGTTTCTCATATAATGAAAATAAGAGGTATTAAAATGGAAAAAGGTATGAATTGCTATGACAAAGGAAAAAACTATTAATTTCCTGTTCTGAAAAGTAAATGTATGAAAACTACTTATTGCAATTTCTTTGAGATCTTCCTTTGAATGTGTGTATGTGATGGACAATTTTTCTGCGTTCTTGTAACCTTTGCACTCCTGAAAGTTTCCTGACTGGCAGCCTGTGGCCTTGAAGGAAATGATGAGCATCACATCCTTGCAGTTGTTAGCCTCCCTGCTGGAACTCTCGATAATCACTATCTGCTGAACTATTTTAATTCCTGTATTTCCTTCATGGCTTGTAGGTTTTAAAATTAAAATGCCAAATTAATTTTTTTTTTTTTTTAACGCCTCCAACTATCTGCGGTCATCAGTGGCCTTTATTTTACACCAATGCTGATTTACAACCACAGAATTTCATTAGTGGGGATACATTTTGCATGTACAAACTCCCTCTGATTTAAGAGGTGTCTGAATTGGTTTTTGGCTAATGCTTAATGACTTTGGGGGTTTTGTTCCTTTGTGCAAAAGTAACCACATGCGTAGTTCCTGTGCCTCCTTTAATCTGTGTCCCCAGCATACCAGTGACAGGGGTAGATGACGCCAGACAAGGGTTTTGCTCCCTGCACCCCTTGTGCTCCCCTAGGCACCTGCTGCCGGGATCAGTTAGGTGCTGGGTACCCAACCCCGGGAGCCCCACACTGCTGTGTGCCCTTGGCTGGCCTGCGGCGCTGTGGGTGCGGTGATCCTCAAGGCTGCCTGTTCACATCAGGTTTCGGGGTTACTGATGGAGGAACCCGCCACCTTTGAGGCCGAGGTGTGTTCGGTGGCGGCAATAACCCCGCAACGGCCCCCGAACGAGGGCAGCCGCGGCCGGTTCGGGGCCCGTGCCCGCCCCCCGGTTTTGGGGAGGGTGACACGCACACTGCTGGGCGTCGAAGCCGTCGCCGACGAGCGCCAGCAGCTCCAGCTCCTTGAGGCGGATGCCCAGCTCGCAGATCTCGCCCTCCAGCTGCGGCTGCTCCCCGGGCCGCCGTACCGTGCCGCCGCCCTCCTCCGCAGCCGCCGCCGGGCAGAAGAAGCGCAGCGGCTCATAGGCGATGGGCGCCAGCCCCGCGGCCCAGCGGGGCGGCCCGGCGGCAACGGGCGGGGGCTGCCGCGGCCCGCACACGGCTGCGAAGAACGTCCGCGGGCCGCCACTGTCGGCCGGGGGCGGGCCGGGCTCGGCGCGGTCGTGGAAGTGGGGGAAGTAGAGGGGCCAGGGCGGGCGCTGCTCGGTCATGGCGGCGGCCGTCAGCCCCCGGCCGCCAACGGCGGTTGGCGTGGGGACGGGCCGGCCTCGGGCTGGGCGCGGGGCCCTCCATGCCGGGCGTCGCGGGCCCGGGGAGCCCAGGCGAGGGCTGGCCTCTTTCCCTCCTCCCCTTCTCCCGCGACGCCCCGGCGAGATAAGCTTTGAATCTCCAACACGACCGGTATGGAGCCAAAGTGTGGGTGATATTTCCGGCACAGCTGAATTTTCCTGCGAAAGGGCAGGTGCTTCACCCAGCGGTTTTACCTCAGGGCCGGGGACGTGGTACTTCAGGGGCACGTCAGGTTCTGAAAGTAGTATGTGTTAAAAGACGTGAGGAACATGTGGTCAAGAATTGTGTTTTGGCCGTGTGCCTCAGGCTACACATTAAATAAGGGAACCAGGTACTGAGGGTGGAAGGATGTTGGCAAGAGTAAATTTCATCTTCAGGGTACTCGCTCACGGATAGTTAACGCTCAAGAGTATCTGATGTTCAGGATTATAGGATGGGGCTTTGGGGGGTGTTTATTTGGTTGCTTTCTTTTTTCCCCCCATGAAAAGCGTCCGTTCTTTATTTGGATTTGAGGATGAGACCTGTCATTAACACTGGCTCATTGCTGTTTCATAGAATCATAGAATCATAGAATGGCTAGAGTTGGAAGGGACCTTCAAAGGTCATCTAGTCCAACCTCCCTGCAAGAAGCAGGGACATCCCTGACTAGATCAGGTTGCTCAGAGCCTCATCCAGCCTGGCCTTGGACGTTTCCAGGGATGGGGCATCCACCACCTCTCTGGGCAACCTGTTCCAGTGCTCTACATCGTTTCATGGGCAACAATTCTGTTAGCCTTAGCTGTGTTTGCATTAAACATGACAGCCTCCCTCCAGCCCTAGGCAGCTATCGGGGGCATTGCTAGTTACTTCTGTAGAGCTCAGAATAGGACAAAAAGACCCTCTCTGGCTTCCAGCAGCAGGAGGACTTTTGGGATGGATTTGAGGTGATTTGAGGTGTTCTAGACAACCCCAATAAGAAAGGTACGTGCTGTACCAGTGCTGTTGGTAAAGGACTGATGACTGCAGGGGCTGTGGAGGGTAGTTACAATCAGTAAATTCACTTAAAATGAGGTGAAAAGCCCACTGCAGTACTAATACAGACTTGAGCAGGCTTCAACAATACACAGCCCTTAAGAGACTGCTATATGCTCTAGAGTGAATTCCATTTTTAAAACTGTCCCTGGAATAAAATGAGAAGTTTGGTATTACCTTTTTCTAGAAGTGAACTTCTGTGTACTTGAGTGTAGTTCTCTGTGCTGTGAGCCAATACTGATGTGAATGCTTTTTTGAAATTTAGCAAGTCTACAGATATTAGCTGTCATGAGAGTGACAGTCAGTGCCCTGAAAAATGGTAGGAGCAGATAAATAGTGGCTGGAGTCATTCTTTATTTTATTTTCATGTGCACTGTTTAGGGAATGTGCTCAGACTTAAGAGTTGAAACCAATTGTGTAATATGCAATGTGCTAACATTATTAAAATTCCAGTACCAGTATAATACCAGTACAAGTTGCATATTTTGTGAATGGAACACACATATTTTAAATAAGCACTAATCAGATGAGAAATCTGGTAAGATTTTTCCCCCTCCACCCTCCCAGTTCTTAGTAGGTTAGACAAGAACTGCCAGTATAGTTGATTCAACATGGCAGTGGGAGGAGAGAGTCCAAGCCTTAGGTTTCCACAATAATTTGGAAATGTATAGTAAAAGTCAATAACCATTCCTTAACTAGGTCTTTGTGGGTCACATTTGAAAGCAAAACGGTGCTCGTGCAGAATTTGCAGGGAGCTCTTCTTTTGAAACCAGCATGAGGCCCAGTGCTTCCACTGATCTTTCCTAAAATAAGTTCCTGTTTATCTGTGAATATACAAAACAAACAAAAAAATACATTGTTATTTTGTTTGAATCTGATTAAATGTGTCTTTGTTTATGCTCTAGTTTAGCTTCCCTTTTTTTGATACAATTGACTTTGACATTGGGGTAATATTGGCATACTTTTTAATTAGTAATAATTTCGATAACTGGATTTGGACTTTTTTTTTCTCTGAGCCTTTTCTGTCACCACAGGAGAGTAACTACTGTCTTACCAATGCACTGTCAAGCACACTCTTGATACCCCACCTCTTAACTATTAAAGGAGATCAGGTGAAATATTAATTAGTGTTCAGTAGGGAAAACCAAAATGTAACTATATCAAGGTGTATGTAAGTATATATGTAGGTAGAAGAGAAGGAGTATTAGAAAAACAGTAAGGTTCTCATGATTTTAAAGCCCAATCTTAAATTTGTATAGTGTATTCCTTACATAGGGGGTGATAAAGCAAAGCATCTGCTTTCAAAAGAATTGAGAAAAAGAAATTTAAAAGAATTCTTTCAAAAGAACTGAGAAATAGAAAAAGATTAGATCTTTAGTAAAAACATTTGTTTTATGAAATAGCATTTATGACAGCGATAAATATTTTTTGTAAAGTGGCGCTGACAGTCTTAGCTATTATTTGTTCTTCGGTAGTGGCACGCTTCATACTATCTTAGTGTGATAACTTTTTTACTTGAAGCAAATAATGTTCTTGATAATGCTATTTTGATATTAAGATGATGACATTCTGGAGTTACACTCTAACATTCTTTTTGAGAGGAATGCTGTCAAGATATTCTGGGGTTTGTTTTTATTATTGTATAGGCATCTTGAGGTGATGCATTTCTATTAATATAAGCCCAAAGATAGTATTAAACAGCAAAGAGTTTATGTAAATTTTATATTAGAAGAGTCACTATATTGTTACATGTCTTCAGCACTTAAGAATCAATTATACGAGTTACAGTAGGACCTTGCAGACTCATAGAATAGTTCAAGTTGGAAGGGACCTTTAAAGGTCATCCAGTCCAACCCCCCTGCAAGGAGCAGGGACATCTCCAACCAGATCAGGTTACTCAGAGACCCATCCAGCCTAATCTTGAATGTTTCCAGGGATGGGGCAGACACCACCTCTCTGAGCAACCTGTTCCAGTTTTTCACCACCCTCATTGTAAAAAAATTCTTCCTTATATCTAGTCTGAATGTACCCTCTTTAGTTTAAAACCATCACCCCTTTTTCTATTGCTACAAGCCCTGCTAAAAAGTTTGTCACCATATTTCTTATAAGCCCCCTTTAGGTACTGAAAGGCTCCTATAAGGTTTCCCTGGAGCCTTCTCCAGGCCGAACAATCCCCAGTCCCTCAGCCTGTCCTCATAGGAAAGGTGCTCCAGCCCTCTGATCATTTTTGTGACTCTGCTCTGGGCTTGCTCCAATAAGCCCATGTCTTTCCTGTGCTGGGTGCTCCAGAGGTGCATGCAATACTCCAGGTGGGATCTCATGAGAGTGGAGTAGAGCGAGAGAATGTGTGTGTCCCATGGGAGAAAGTACTGTTGTTTTGCTTAACCAATGAGTATAGAAGTATATTATTTTCTACTTAAGCCTCCGGAATAAGACCCTTCTCTGATGTCTACACAGGTCCTACATAAAGCACAAGCCAGTGCACGATAAAGCAGGATTGCATTTTGGATGCTGCCTCCTGTGAATGGGTGAGCCATCTGGGAAGAGGCAGGGAAGGGAGAGAAAAGTCTTCTGTCTGCCTGCCAGGAAGGTTAGTTGTGCAAGGTGGAGAAGGGATGTCATGCTGTGACACATGACAAAAACTCTGCTTTTAAGAAAAGTATGTTGGTTTGCCATATTTGTACAATGATGTTACACGCTGGTCAGACATGTGCCTTCCTCTTTGGGTTCAAAATTAGTTTCCAAAGTTGGGATCCTTTAGTCCAGGGTTATGCAAATGAATACATAATATAGACAGAATTTTTTTTTGTAGCTAAACTGACCATAAATGATAAAAAGATCAGAGTTTTGAGACAAAAACCTCATATATGTAGATGTACTTTTTGGGCCCGCAATTGCAGTATGGATAATACAGATTTGTTCCAGTAGAGGGAGCAATATACATACACTTGGTAGTGTGTTATAATTTGATAAATTTAGCACATTCATCTCTGTGTAGCTGAGTGTTGATATTTGAAGTGCTCATGAAAATGTTAATTTTGGAGAAGCAAGTCTTTTACTTATCTAGCCAACAAAGGCAGTAGTTACAGTATGCTAGCCACCACTCCTTGACAGTACTTAAAAACTTTTTGAAAAGCTTTTCTGCTGAGAGAAGTTAAGGATAGTCAATTAAAGTTGTGAAGTTTGAGGGCAGCTAAAATATCCTCATGTTAGTGACAGCAGACAATGCAGCCTGCAGTGTCCGTGACAATACCAACAGTTGAAATAGTGGGAGTGGTAAACTACGCTGTTAACTGCTTGTGGCACCATCTAAGCTATGTAGACTTTTTATTTTGCCTTCTGTATGTACAGTCATTTGTAGTTACATTCACTGATACCTAGGAGAGTGTCTTCTGTTGGCTTGATGCTTACAGTTTGAAAAACTACAGCTGTTGGCAGTATATGCAGTTTAAATACTGATACTTTGAAGTATCGAGTGTGCATGTCTCTGAATTCATGTTTTCACAAAGATTGCTCTAAGAATCTGTAAAAGGCAGAGAAGCTACAGCTCTTCCACTTTTGCAATGGATTTTATATGGCATTTAAAAAAAAAAGGCAGTTACGCAAAAAAAAAAAGTTGTATTTAACATCTAATGTGTTATTTAAAATATATACTAATAAATCACATTTTTTTTCCACTCAGTTGAGAGTTGTGTTAGTCTTCCAGTGTGGATATTCTGCCATCTCTTCTTTTTAGTTTAGTTTTTTTTAGTTTAGTCATCTTTTTTTTTTCTGCCCTGTTTAGTTGATCTCATTATACTGATGATCCTGGCTGGTCCAATCATGTATTTTCTATCAAATTCCCACCCTCAGTACCCAAATTCCCAGCCTTTATTATCTGTAATTCAGATTTTCTGTCAAAAATTACTGGATTTGCTGCTTTCAAGGGGAAAAGCTTCTAAAAAAATCTGTACAGAAGCTGCCATGCTGTACTTCAGATGCACGGGTTTGCAGGCAGTGAGCTGTGATTCTGCTGCTCCCCTTGTTCGTTTTTGCTCCTTCCTTACGGATGCTATCTCTCACATTCATGCCATTTGTGATGCTGTTTCTTAATGAGAAGTAGAAAAGCCCCACTACATTTGTGAACTATTGTACTGCATCTGACTTGTCACTTGTTTCTGTTTCTTTATGTTTGGAGTTCCTTCCAGAAGCCCTCTTCTCTCTATATTTGAAAAGACATTGGTGCTGTTCGACCCAGTCCTAATTTAGATATGTGACTACTACCACAGTGTATTCATATAAATTGTAATAATTTGAATAAATGTATTCATATAAATTGAAATAATTTGAATAAATGTATTGGGTTTATCCAGCGAGGTTTTGGTTGCGGGAGGGCTACAGGGGTTGCTTCTGTGAGAAGATGCTAGAAGCTTCTCCCATGTCTGACAGAGCCAATGCCTGAGCTGGCTCCCAGATGGACCTGCCGCTGGCCAAGGCTGAGCCCATCAGCAATGGTGGTAGCACCTCCATGATAGCCTATTTAAGAGCAGGTAAAAACTGCTGTACAACAGCAGCTAAGAGAGAGGAGTGAGAATATGTGGGAGGAACAACTCTGCATACACCAAGCTCAGTGAAGAAGGAGGGGGAGGAGGTGCTCCAGGCGCTGGAGCAGAGGATCTCCTGCAGCCTGTGGTGAAGACCATGGCGAGGCAGGCTGTCCCACAGCCCATGCAGGTCTGTGATGGAGCAGAGATCCACCTGCAGCCCATGGAGGACCCCACATTGGAGGATGCCTGAAGGAGGCCGTGACACTATGGAGAGCCCGCACTGAGGCGGGCTCCTGGCAGGGCCTATGGACTCGTGGAGAGAGGAGCGCACTCTGGGCAGGTTTTCTGGCAGGACCTGTGACCCTGTGGGGGACCTACCCTGGAACAGTCTGTTCCTGAAGGACTGCACCACATGGAAAGGACCTATGCTGGAGCAGTTAATGAAGAACTGCCGCCTGTGGGAAGGAACCACATTGGAGAAGTAGTTTGTGGAGGACTGTCTCCCATGGGAAGGACCTCACGCTGGAGCAGGGGAAGAGTGTGAGGAGGAAGGAGCGGCAAAGACAAAGTCTGATGAACTGATTGAAATCCCCATTTCCCGTCCCCCTGCACCACTGGAGGGGAAGGAGGTGAAAAAATTGCGAGTGAAATTAAGCCCAGGAAGAAGGAAGGGGTGGGGTGAAAGGTATTTTAAGATTGTTCTTATTTCTCATTATTGTGCTGTGATTTAAACTGGCAATAAATTCAATTTGGTTTCCCCAAGCTGAGGCTATTTTGCCCATCATGGTAATTCCTGAGAGATCTCCCTGTCCTTAATGTTGACACATGAGCCTTTTGTCGTATTTTCTCTCCTCCGACCAGTTGAGGAGGGGGAGTGATAGAACGGCTTCATGGGCACCTGGCAGCCAGCCAAGCTTGACCCAGCACAATAAATTTATCTATACTATTTGTTATTAATAAAATATGATTCATAGAATCATAGAATCATAGAATGGTTAGAGTTGGAAGGGACCTTCAAAGGTCATCTAGTCCAACCCCCCTGCAAGAAGCAGGGACATCCCTGAACTAGATCAGGTTGCTCAGAGCCTCATCCAACCTGGCCTTGAATGTTTCCAAGGATGGGGCATCCACCACCTCTCTGGGCAACCTGTTCCAGTGCTCTACAACTCTCATTGTAAAAATTTTTTTTCTAATATCTAATCTAAACCTACCTCCTTCTAATTTAAACCCATTACCCCTTGTCCTATCACAACAGGCCCTACTGAACAGCCTCTCCCCATCTTTCCTGTAGGCCCCCTTGAGGTACTGGAAGACTGCTATCAGGTCTCCCTGGAGCCTCCTCTTCTCCAGGCTGAACAGCCCCAACTCTCTCAGCCTGTACTCATAGGAAAGGTGCTCCAGCCCTCTCATCATCTTTGTGGCCCTCCTCTGGACCCTCTCCAACTGGTCCATGTCCTTCTTATGTTGGGGACTCCAGAACTGGACGCAGTACTCCAGGTGGGGTCTCACCAGGGCAGAGTAGAGGGGCAGAATCACCTCCCTTGACCTGCTGGCCATGCTCCTCTTGATGCAGCCCAGGATGCGGTTGGCCTTCTGGGCTGCAAGGGCACACTGCCCACTCATGTTGATCCTCTCGTCCACCAGCACTCCCAAGTCCTTCTCCTCAGGGCTGCTCTCAATCCATTCTCCGCCCAGTCTGTATTTGTGCCTGGGATTGCCACGACCCAGGTGCAGGACCTTGCACTTGGCCTGGTTGAACTTCATGAGGTTGGCACGGGCCCAGCCTGTCCAGGTCCCTCTGGATGGCATCCCTCCCTTCCAGCATGTCGACGGCACCACATAGCTTGGTGTCATCGGCGAACTTGCTGAGGGTGCACTCTATCCCACTGTCCATGTCGCCGACAAAGATGTTGAACAGGGCCGGGCCCAACATGGACCCCTGAGGGACGCCACTCATGACCAGTCTCCACTTGAACATTGAGCCGTTGACCACCACTCTCTGAGTGCGGCCATCCAGCCAACTCCTTATCCACCGAGTGGTCCATCCATCGAACCCATGCCTCTCTAGTTTAGAGAGAAGGATGTCGTGCGGGACAGTGTCAAAAGCTTTGCACAAGTCCAGGTAGATGATATCCGTTGCCCGTCCCTTGTCCACCGATGCTGTTACCCCGTCATAGAAGGCCACCAAATTGGTCAGGCACGATCTGCCCTTGGTGAAGCCATGTTGGCTGTCACCAACCACCTCCTTGCTCTCCATGTGCCTTAGCATGCTTTCCAGGAGAATCTGCTCCATGACCTTGCCAGGCACGGAGGTGAGGCTGACCGGCCTGTAGTTGCCCGGGTCTTCCTTACTCCCCTTTTTAAAAATGGGGGTTATGTTCCCTCTCTTCCAGTCATCGGGGACCTCACCAGACTGCCACGATTTCTCAAATATGATGGCCAGTGGCTTGGTAACTTCATCTGCCAGTTCCCTCATTAGGCCCCATGGACTTGTGCACCTTCAAGTTCCTTAGATGATCCCGAACCTTCTCTTTGAGTACAGTGGGCGATTCTTCATCCTCGCAGTCCCTGCCTGTGCCTTCCACAGCTTGGGTGGAGAGACAAGAGCCCTTATCAGTGAAGAGTGAGGCAAAAAAGTCATTTGGTACCTCAGCTTTCTGCACATCCCGGGTAACCATGACACCCGTTACCTTCCAGAGGGGGCCTACATTCTCCTTGGATTTTCTTTTGTCCCCTACATACCTGTAAAAGCTTTTCTTGTTACTTTTTACATCCCTGGCCAGATTCGATTCCATCAGGGCTTTAGCCTTCCTCACCCTATCCCTGCCCGCTCGCACAGCCACTCGGTAGTCCTCCCAGGCTACCTGTCCCCGCTTCCACCCTCTATAGGCTTCCTTCTTTGCTTTCAGTTGGTCCAGGAGCTCCTTGCTCATCCACGCTGGCCTCCTGGCCTTTTTGCCCGACTTCTTCTTCATCGGGATGCACCTCTGCTGAGCTTGGAGGAGGTGCTCTTTAAATACGGACCAACTTTCCTGGGCCCCTCTTCCCTCCAGGGCCGCCTCCCATGGCCCTTTGCCCATGAGGTTCCTGAAGAGACTGAAGTCCGCCTTCCTGAAATCTAGGGCAGAGAGCTTGCTGTGCAGTTTCCTCACCGCCCCGTGCATCTTGAACTCCACCGCGTCATGGTCACTGCAGCCAAGGCTGTCCTTGAGTTTCACATCCCCCACCAGCCCCTCCCTGTTGGTGAGCACAAGGTCCAGCATGGCACCCCTCCTTGTTGGCTCCTCTATCGCCTGCAGGAGGAAGTTGTTGTTCACGCATTCCAGGAACCTCCTGGACTGCCTGTGCTGATTATTTTTACAGAGTTCATACTGATTTCAGTTTACAATGTATAGGTTTTATTGATTTCAGAAGTGTGCCACTCTCTTCCCTGATTCATCTGTCTGGTCTGTTAAATTTGTCATATTACAACAATACAAACCAATATGCAGAGGGCTATTTATAAAGTCTGTGCCAGCAAACTTAAAATTAACAGTGAGCAACTAATTAACAATTATACAACTTGAAAGAAGTGCTAATTAAGAAGTTTTTAAGAGATGAGTTTTCAATTGAAATACAAAATTAACCAGAGACTTAGTGCCTGAAATGGAAATTTCGACTGATTAGCAGAAATGCAAAAAGCACTAGCTGTGTAAGAAATGAATTTTTAATTTTCTCTTCAGGTAAGTCTCTGCCAGCCTGTACGATCAGAAGAAGGTGTGCTGTTTTAGATAGAAAGTATAGATCAAACTGTATGTTTCATACACGTTTACGGTGTGTTCAACCACAGTAAGTTGGAGATTTTGGCAGAGAGACTATGAGTCTCTGCATGTCTCTCATTATTTCTGTGCTACTGAGTTCAAAATGCCTGTCTTATTCCAAGAACACAAAAATGAGATAAGGAAAAACAAGGTAGAAATTGGAAGACTTAGAGTTGCTTGTTTAAAGGCATTCAAGTCTGGTAACTAGGTGAGCTTTCTCTTTTGGGTTTTTTTTCTCTTCTTTCCCATTGTGTCCTATTCTTCTATAGAATGTCAGGAATGGGAATTCAGTGGCTTCAGAAGTGATTTAGATGCTTCATTTTTACAAGACAAAGTGGTGAAGAGTGCATATATAGAATAAAGGCAGCATTAAAACCTGATCTATCTGCAGACTCATCAAAAAGATCTTTAAAAGTTGCCACTTCTATGCATTGTGTCTTGTGTACGAGTATGTGTAGGGTGACGGAGAAGGAATGAGATTATTTTGAAAGAGCAGAGCAATGTCTGCATGCTAATTCCGCAGAGAAGTACTTTGATTACGTGTGTTTGCCTCTGAGTTAATGATGGGTGCTTTTTCTTTAAACATGAATCTTGGTCAAACCCTATTTCTTGCCACCAAATATATCTCTAGGATGACCTCATTTTTGAAATGGTGTTTTTGATAGGCTATATCTTTTCTGGAAATCATACTCTTTTAGGCGTATACTTGGCAATCTAAAGGAAGTCATGAGACCTTCTGTGGAGTGGGAAAGCGGAATTCCACTGAGCATTAGACTAGAGATCTGGGTTTGCTACCTCATGCATATATGAAATGAGTCATCAAGGCAGATAAGGTTGAACAAAAAAGACACAGTTCACCACATAAAAAATTAAGGAGAGCCCAATCGGTGCTAGCTTTGAAATAATAGAACTCATGAATAATCCTGAAGGCAGTCTTGCTCCTTGCTCCTGGCTGTTCATATGCCATACTCCAAACTCCATTTAAAATTCCTGTTGCAGAACCATTTCATCTCGGCTCAATAAACACTAATAGGTTTGACAATAATAAAGTTTATTTAATACTACTGGAATGGGTTGCATATTTTGTTTTTTTTCCTGTTGAGAAATGAAAGAGGTTGGAAGAGAATCTACACGTCACTCAGATATTTCTCCTTGTGTGTTGGGAGTTGACACATAAATCTGTGCGTTTTCAGATGATGATGTAGCCTATAGATCTCAAAATTTATTTGGAAGATTTTATGCAAAGCCTCTAAAATGCAGGTGGATTTTACTGTGAATATGCATATGCTTATAACTTAATTCAAATAGGAATTAACAGAAAAAGCCTTTGTATGCATCTGTAGGATTGTTCTTTATTAGTTTGTACTATACTTAGTGGCTATGCACTGCACTAAAAAACTAATATGTCTTTAAGGGTTAGCATTGTGTAAGATTAAATTTTCAGAACTGTGTAAATATTATTGGCATATAAAGTGCATTTTTATTCATACTTGCCAATAGTTACCGTAAAAGATAGGTTTCAGTTATCCTTGGGATTAGGATTGCTGCAGTTTGGAGATGTAAGATGGTTTCTAATTATAGTACCATTGGAATGTGAATGGTCTCTGATTCACTAATAATTTTCTTCAGAGCTGCAGCCCATCCTATCAGGGAATGGGAAATCATATCAGTGAGTACAATGTGCTCTACTTACATTAACCACTTAGAATAATGGAGACTGGCTCATGCCAAACATAAAAGTACAATGATTGCAGTGAAACTGTATTATAATGGTACATTGAGTTTCATTAAGAGGCATTTTCATCATACAGCATAGCTGATTCAGAGCAAAGATGTCATTTAGTCCAACATGCATTTGCTCACCATTACTAGTGCCATGTATTGATGAACAGAAACCATGATAAATGTAGCATTTTCTTTGAAAATACTGAAGGCTGATTTTTTTTTTAAGTGTACAAACAAGATCTGTATTTTGTAAACAGGAATAGCAACTGGCATGTGGTCACTGATTATTTAACTTTCCTCTTTTATTATAAACAGCTTGAATTTGATGAATCTTAAATAGCCAGGAAAAATCATGACCTTCTGTTTTAGCCATATCTTAGGCTTTTGTTGGCATGGTCTGTTGAATTTCTTTCTTTTTTCTTTGCAAGATCCATCATTTTAAGTATTTGGAAGACTTATGGACTATATCGATAGTATATCATGGTTTAAATGGATTCTGTGCAGTTCTATCTTCAGCTGCTGTGACCTCATCCCCTCTACTGGAAGATAACTTTATCACTAGCTGGTTGCTGCAGCAGTGCTTTTGGCAGTTCTTTCTGTATATTTCTTTCTGTAGTTTATCATGAAAAACCAAATGATCCAGCAGAGAGGTTAACCCTATGTATAAAGAATCTGAAGCAGAAAACAAAATACACTAAAGCAATAACTTTTTTTTTTTTTTTAAAGGAGTGCTCATCCATTGTCATGTCGAGCCAATTCTGATAATAAACATGAGTTTGAGAAGCTCACCAAGTACCACTGTCTGTAAGATCAGATGTAAGATAACCTTAATCATTAACTCCCTGAGAGCTGCCTATACGCTTGATTGAAGCTTCAGTCTCTAGGTAGTGGGCAGATTGTAATCCACACATTTAAAGTTAGTGCATTTCAGACAAAACCTGTGCCTCTAGGCATTGACACAAAAATACAGATTGTGTAAAGTGATAGGTATTCCTCTCAGAAATACTAATTCTGGTGGGTAGTCTGTTGTCATGTAAAATGGTCACTTCTGATGAGCAACCTTTAGATAGGCCTGGTTCTTGTAGTTATGGTTATCATAGTGGATGGAGAGAACTGGAGTAAAGCTATGGAAATCAATGGCGGGGGTGGGGGAGGGTAATTAGAGGGACTTAATGCATTTCCTTACCTGGGAGACAGATGTTGAGAAGTAGGACTGGGCTTTTTAGGATAAGAAGACTCAATTAGAAAGGAAGTCTAGACGGAATCTTGCAGTTATGTACATAGAAGTGATTTTTAAATTATCTAACTGAAATTATTAAACCAATTTGAAAACAATTTAAAGCTCCTAAAGGGAAATGATTGAAGATTTTTTTCCCCTTGCTTTAACTTTTGGTTAAAATATATTTTCCCTGAAGCATTAATGTTCTTTCTAGGGCTTCTCACTGTTTAAGCAGGCCTATTACTGTCCATTTTCCACTGCCTCTTGGAAAACTGTTTTCCCATTTTTTAAATTGACTCATTTGAAGCTAATGTAATTCCCTAATACAATGAAAGATGAGCTTTCAGTTACTTATGAGACACCTCTGCTGTTTTCTTACTTTAAGGACTAAATTGTAGCAAGAATGCGAAAAGGACATCTAATTTAAGCACACGGGGTAAGGGAAGGGCAAATACAGTGAAGACTTGCTGGCTATTGCCACACAGTCACAAAAATATCAGAGGTGGCAATTGTCTGTGAAAATGATCTAGATGAAGAAATAAGAGGGGGAAGGGAGCAAGGAGGAGGAAGCATGTGATTAAGTGTACTGTTAGGAGCATAAGATACCCCTCCAGAGTGGTGTTTTTTAAGAATAAGGTATTACATGTAATCTGGTATATTCTAAAAGAAAATGGGAAGTCTGGTGACAACTGGTTTTCTAAGACCCAAGGATAAGTCCTGGAGAGAGGACAGCATGGCTGTTGCTTACAGATACCTTCTTGCATCTTGCAGTGGTGTGGTGAAACAATGGGCTAATTCCTGAGGAGAGCTGAAAGAAATTGCTTCATAGCTGGGAAAAGAAGGCTGGAAGACTTAAGAAGTAGGTGGAATCAAATACAAGGCAGTGACATCAGCAATGTTGTGCTAGCAATGGCTCATTCTGTGCCTCGCTGTTTCTTTGAAATGTCCTCTGCTGGACAGTCATAAATATTTTAACACCTGCGGCAAATTTTCCACCTTGGCTCTTGACAAAGTTCAAAATATGAATACTAAACCATGAGCTAAAAAAAAGCAGTCTAACAAGGCTGTGGCTAAGTGACATTTTAAGACATTGGCTAAGGAGGGTTTTTGCTTTATAGCCCACATTAAAGTTGTCTAAAAATAATCTTTGGCCCAATTACAGCAAAATAGCTTCAGCACTGGAAGGCTGGCTGGGGTCTCGTCTCAGTGGTGCTGTGCTAATGGGTGTACTTCCTTTGGCTTCCGTGCCATTGCTGTGGATGACGTTATATCATCAAGACTTGATAATTTACTGTTAATTGGTACATACTAATTAGTTATTGGATTGCATCCTATCATCGATCTGTTAAAATTCTAGGAGTCATATCTATAAAATACCTTGCACTCAAATCACTATTCAAACTTCAAAACAGAGGTACGAACCTTTTGGTAAACAAATGCCTTTTATATTAAGATGTATCCCTCCCACCGACAGTATTTGTGAAGTTGTGTAATGTGGCAAATCATATCCAACATAAACAGATGAAATGCATCATAAATGGAAGAGGATGCATCTGGAAAATGCTGTAATGAAAGTAAATGCATGATTTCAGCAGATTGGGTATTTCTAATTAGCCCTGAATAGTTCATTTTCATGGATAAGTGTATATCCGCATAATTAAATGTGTAGTGCTTTCATAGCTCATGATCGGTGGGTGCTCTTTCCTGTCATTGCCAGCAGATGTCTCTCTTGCATATTGCATAGCATGACAGTCGATAGTCTTAACTGATTTAAGGTCCGTGCCTAGGTCGTACGACTGTTAAGTACCACTTTCTAGCTGATGCCCAATTAACTGAAATTCTCTTCTGCTCTGTGCGGCAATGTGGTTCTGCGCACAGAGGTCTAGAAATACATTGAGTTAATGCTGTCCAAGAATGAATACACACTAATGTCATCCAAATGTGCGGTTCCATAAAAAATAGTAATGGAATGATGCATTGCAGGAAAGGCAATTTGAAAAATATCTCGTTTGATTTTACTGGTGAAAAAAGTGAGAGCTCAGACAGGGCTTGAATAATCTAGCGGGAAAAAAAAATCTCTTACCTAAAGCTTAGAGAAAACTTCTCTGGTAAAATAATGAAATTGCTTGTCTGCCATTTTAGATCCTATTCCCCAATTCATATTCTGAGCTGAAATAAGTTAGTAGCCTTAGCAGGGGTGTCAAATAGATGGTATAACCTTTTATATCTTACCCTTACTAATACCGAAGTAAGATTTTGAATGAGAAGGTGGAATTTGAGGAGAATTTTTAGTAGAGTGGAATTTGAGTGAGTCCAGTGTATTGTACTGGGAAAGCCTTATGGGGTCAGCTGCTGCTGTAAGGAACAAATTGGTGGAATTTTGGGGGCAGGAAGCTGAATGTTGATGAGATGTTGAAAAGATGAAATAGAAGGCTTAAGTTGTCTTGTTATCAGCAGAGGGATAGGTTGAAGATGTAATGTGGTTGAAATACCAGCTGCTGTGTTGGGTGGCAGAAACTTTGACATGCTGGAAAGGAGTGGGTATGTACTATAGAAGTCCCCAGAGAAAGAAGTCACAGTGGAGGTTCACTCGTTATGGAATAGAGTTTGGCAAGTAAATGTGGAAATTAATTAATTAGTATATGTTGCAGAACAAGTGGTCTGAAAATGAGGATTAAAACAGACATGGATTCACCAGAGACATTCTCCTTATTAGCACAGCCTGGAGCATCAGCCTGCTTCTGAGATAAAGGTTCACAAGAAGGATAAGAAACTTCAGAAACAGAAGGGGTTGTTGAGTAGTGAAAATGGGATAATGGAAAGGTTCCAATTTTAACATACCAAATGGAAATGGAGGTGATGGGTCCAAGCAAGCATGTGCAGTATGAGCATGCACTTAAAAATACATGTCATTGAAATGCAAATAAATTTTATACATGACTCACTTAATAATGATTGAGATTTAGGGATGGGGGGCTGTGAAGGCAGACATTAATTTGTCTAACAGTAGAGCCCAGTCATTTTTCTCACTGAATACTCTTCAGGTGCAACATGAGTAGAGTGCTAGAGTGGAGGATTTTGTCTGCCACCTGGCATTAGTGTTTAGTGTAGCAAGATTTTTTCTGTTAAAATATAGACTTCTGGAAAATCAATTAGAAATAAAGCCTGATAGAATCCCTATTGTGTATTGTTAAAGTGTTTTTTAATATAAACCCTTTAGGAAACCGTGACGCGTCTCCAAAAGCATAGACACTTTCAGAAAGGCACTGCTAGAAATAAATTCTTTTATTGTGTTTTGTATTACTTTTCAAGTTCTTTTATTTTCTTTTATGAAAAGCTATTTCTCTTTCACTGTGAAAGTGTTTCTGTGGGAAATATGTATCTGATATCAACAGATTCCATGTGGAGTTGTTTCAGGGATATGTGTAGTTTCTGAGAGCACAACTTCCATTATAAGGTAAATGAAAGTTCTCATTTTTAAATGAATCACACAACGTAAGAACAAAGAGGCCCTTGATAAATTTGCAACAAAGAAGAGGAAAGAGACTCATGTCCAAGCTTGTAAGCAGCAATTTTATGAGTCTAGAATTCGAGATACGCTGAAGGAAGAAAAATACCGGGATGGCAAATTATCTTTAAAATGAATGCAAAATAAGTGTCTATTTTCCTAACTAGCTTTTGCAAATGTCAGAGTTTTCCTTATGAATCAAACCTTTAAGAGAGGCTGCTTAGGGCTGCCGTCCCGTTGCATCCTGCTGCTCTGCATACTCCAGGATTAACACAAATTAATTTTTTGGAAGCTGTATTTCTGCACAGCTGGTCAGACCTTACTCCACTTGTATATCTATAGCAAATATTGCACAAAATACTGACTGTGGGTTTTGCTGCTAGGAAAGGGTAAGTAATTGCTGATAATGTTATGATCAGCAGTTTAACCAAATTCCTTAACATTGATTTACTGAATTACCATGCTTTACTGGAAAGTGCTGCAGGGAGAAACTTTTCCTTGCTTTCACCATGTACTGTGGGAATCTGAGTCATTTGACTTTAAGTAGTAATCTGTCTCTGGAATTAGGGCAAGAGAATAAGGACACTTCAGTCATGGAGGAAAGGTTTGATCTGATGCGTGCACTTGTTACTCCATGCACCCTGCTCTGAGCAGGCAGCTGGACTCTGTAGCCTCTGGTGGTTTCTCCCCACCTGAGATGTTATGTGAGTATATTCTATGATAAGAAACAACTTTCTCTACCATTTCTGGTGATGCCAGCCATGCAAACAAGCTATGCAACACTGGTGGTCCTTTGCTACTTCATTTGTTAACAAATTAAAATTAAAATTAAAAACCAACTTAGATAATCAGTCTAAATATTCTATTTCACAGACCTTTTGCAGTGAATGAGGATATTTTTATTGGCAGCAATAAGGGTTAGGTCAGAGTTTTTACACATAAATTTTCACTTACTGTAAACATGGTAAAATGTTCTTAATTTTTATGTAATTGCAGTATTTAAAAATAAATCATTTTCTAGAATGACCTTTTTCTAGAAGGGAAAAAGCAGCTGGAAAATAGTATTAAAAACACATTTAATATGAAATGTCCAATAAAATCAGTTTTAAAAGCTACTTAAGAGAGTTCAAGTTATTAATACTGATAGATATTAGAAATCAATATGTTTTTCACTGTATGAGATTTTATTTTCCTTATATTTTTCATTTATAAAGTTAAAGTAGATATGCATATGGGTATAGACACTTTATTTTTATTTGTTTTTAACATCACAATGTATTTTTTAGTGTCAGCATTTCATAAAAATATCAAGTTAAAATAAGCCTCATTTAAAAAGCTTTGTAGTATTATTTATATAAATGGTGTCATTAGAAAGACAGAAATAATTTTTGTAATGTTTTGTCAAATCTATCATATAGCATCAAAAATTTCCTTTGAATTATTTTATAGTATGATTCCTAAATGATACTAGGAGTGTGATACAAAACAAGAGCCAAGAAATTTCAAACTAGGGATGCCATTGCTCAAGGTTCCATTCACATTAAAGATGAATCAAAGTGAACATTATTTCTTTGACCTTCCTCATTATGTGTTCTATTGCTAATATATTATTTTAATATTATTTTTGTCAGTATATATGAACTTCATCTGATACTGTATTCCAGTAACTGATGCCTTAATACTTCTGCAAAATTTAGTAAGTATTTACTGTAGTCACAATTTATCCTGGTTCATAATTATTCATCTAAACTTTCTTTATCATTTTAGGCTAAAATACCCAAAGCTCCTTGTTAGAAACATTTTTTTAAGGTGACTATGAAAATTGATTTGATAATAGAAATATGATTGAAATAAACACAATTGCTCATGATACATGAATATACAATTAATGCAATACTTAGAGTTTACAGCTATTATGAAGATCAAAGCAAACAAGTTGGTTATTTTTGTAGTTATAATTAGATATTCTACAGGGAAACATAGTTTAAGCTTGTTGCTTCTCATATGAAAGCCGTTGTAATGAAGTGTTTCCAGGAAAAAAGAAATTGGTGTAGTTAATGTTCTATTTTCTTTTCTGGAAATATCCAGTTCACAGCAAAAGTCATGTATATGTTTGCAAACGTTAAAGGAAAACTGAAGAAGCGTGTTTTGAAAGTATGTGGATGGGAGATGACTCTGTCTGTTTGCTTGATCTGTTCCTTCAGGCAGAAGTAGTCTTGCTTTTTCAGAACAGCAGTAAAACATGATAGGAATAGCCATGCAGTATAGGAATTTCGGTTCAGATTTGGAGTTTATTGTTCTGCTTTGTTGTAAGATGCTCCTGAACATACAGAGATGAGCAGGGCTCATCTGTTGGGCTGTTACAGGCTTCATGGACCACTTTTGCTGTAGTTATCTTTCATCACAGCAAACTTTTACTTCTGTTGTGTTTGGGAATACTACATTTAGTGATGAGTTTAAGTCTTCAGTTATCACCAATACAAGTTTCTCTCTTTGTTGCTTTCTATATGTTGCAGTTAGTTTGTAGTGCTTGCACTGACTCCCAGGTTGTTGCTAGATGCAATTTGAGAAGTTACCTTTTTTTGAGTATTAATGTGAGGAGCCATTTGTCTTTTTTTACTGCAATTAGGACTAAATGAGGCGATTGAATTCAGCAGCACAAAGTATGGAGGAAACCTAACACTGCTCTGTTTTGATGTGACATAAGCGTATTTCATTTGAAAATTGATTGTTAAAATGTGTTAGGTTTCAAGAGCAGAGCCAAGGCCCATCCTTCTCACAAAGCAGTTACCTTGGCTTCTTGCCTGGCTAGAGCTGGGATCTGTAATCCTTTCGCAGCATGTCAAGCTATTAAATCAGATTTTAACCTAATAAGAATATACAGGAATCGAAAGCAAAGGATGGGACTGCATCAGCTACCACTTCCCATGTGAAAATCAGTATGTGTAAATCTGCAGAAAAAGATTAAAAAATTCTGAAAGAGATTGCATTCCTGCTCTGTGCTTCATATTCTCCCTTTCACTCTACTGCAGCCTGTGCACATGCTGTTGTTTCAATAAATGGAAATAACGTACGTAAAATACAGAATACAGCCATTGTCATCGAAGATCCTTCTTTCCTTCAAGCATGGCTCATTTCTTCCTGCGGAGAACTGAGCTCCAATTGACATCCTGAGGAGTATTATATCCACTGTGCTGTGGACAACAGATGCCTTTTGTGTGCTTTCCTAGGCCGTGACCTCCAGGGTCACAGGGTCCTTGCATGTCTGGTCGTGGGTCCATCTCTAGCACTGGGGGCTGAAATGCTGTCCAAGTGTTGGGAATGATCTGCAACCTTTCTTGGTCTGACTTCCTTCCCAAATAGCATTTCTACAGACTCAGGATCGGAGGCCACTCCAATTGCATTTTGTGAGGATCACCTTGGATTTGAGGAGGATGCATGCCTTTATTTACCAGCTCATTTTCAGGAAGGGGCTGCTAGTTTGTCGTTGTGATGGGATACCAGTTTTCCTCTTTCAGCTTACTTTGCAGTATGATTCACCCCTTGCACAGGGAGTGTCTCTGATTCATGGTGGAAGACTCTGGCAAGCATGGAGAGTAACCCCATCTCATCTTCTTGCGGTTTTTGTTTCTGTCCAGCAGCGCTATCCTGGTCTGTCTTTGCCAAAGTTTATCTTTCCCTGGAGACCTTTTGGGTTCCAAGGAAGCTCCTAAAAAACTGACTCCAACTCAGTGCAGTAAGGTTTATGGGCTGTGCTGGAACACATGAAGTTACGCACCTACCTAATTTTCCGCTCCAACTTTCCATGTATGATGTATGAGAACAGTGTGTCACTGGCTTTTAAAAGTCCTGTGTGGGCTTTGGAACAAGTAACTCTGCACAGCCCAGTAGAAGAACAGTCTCCCAACTGGGAGGTCCAGTGCCCTGGTCATGGCCCAATTTGCAGTGTAGATGCACCCAAGGTGGTGGAATTGCCTCTAGCCAGAGGACTTAATCCCATGATTTATTTAATGCAATTGGATGAAGTTTTACAACAAAAGCTTGAATAAAAATTTTGAAAGATCTAATTCTGTACACATTAAAAAAAGATATTTTCTTCTAGTTCAGTGAAAGGTTTGCAAGTAAACTTCGTTATCTTCTGTCTGGGCTTGAGACTGTAACCAGGGTGTTGCATAATTACAGTCTTTTTAACCAACATTTGTTGTTCTCATGTTTAATTTATTCTCCACTTTTGAGAACTTATTGTACTTTTTCACTGGTCTTCTTTAATCTGGGTTTCCCTAAATTATTTCTAGATTTGCCCCTCACTGCAAGAAAGACATTGAGGCCCTGGAACGTGTTCAGAGGAGGGCTACGAAGCTGGTGAGGGGTCTGGAGCACAGGCCTTATGAGGAGCGGCTGAGGGAGCTAAGATTGTTCAGTCTGGAGAAGAGAAGGCTCAGGGGAGACCTTATAGCTCTCTATAACTTCCTGAAGGGAGGTTGTAGTGAGCTAGGGGTCGGCCTTTTCTCTCGTGTAGACAGTAATAGAACTAGAGGCAATGGTTTCAAGCTGCACCAGGGGAGATTCCGGCTGGACGTTAGGAAATATTACTTCTCGGAAAGGGTAGTCAGGCACTGGAATGCACTGCCCAGGGAGGTGGTGGAGTCACCGACCATGGGGGTGTTCAAGAAACGTTTGGATGTTGTGTTGAGGGATATGATTTAGCTGAGAAGTATTGGTGATGGTTGGACTGGATGATCTTTTAGGTCTTTTCCAATCATGATAATTCTGTGATTCTGTGATTCTGATTATCCTCTTGCAGTGTCAGAGTTGTTCTCAGTTTTGTGTATTAATTTATGATGCCTCCCAATGAGAGTGTTCCCTGCAACATCTGAACTCTTTTAATACACTAAAAATTTCAAGTGAAATTTTGATAAAAGGAGAGCTACACAATAAGGATAATTTTTTTTTTTAAGAGAAGAATTATTTCCCCTCTGTTTTGCTATCAAAATGCTCAATGGCTGATTTCCAAAACACAGTTTGTAATCTCCAGTACTTCATAACAACTGCAGGTCCCAAAAGATCAATAATAACCACACATTTGTAGTCAAAGCTGACAGTTTCATTTTTAGAAGGAACTCTTTTGAGTGTAGAGAATGAATCTCTGTTGTTTAATTTAATATTTATTGTCTGACTACCTGTCTTCCTTTGCTTTGGTGATGCTAAGAACAATGAGGTTTACTGATATTCTTTTCTTTTCCTCTGCTTCTTGGTGCTTTTAAAACAGCAAAATATGGAAGGTGGGCACTGGACTGTGTTAGAGATGCATTGGTTGTTACTGTCAGGTTTATTTTCATTAGCCTAAACTGAAGTGATGTAGGGTGAGGACACACACACCCTCAGAATTTTTTTTGTTCTAAATAGTGGAAATGCTAATAAATTGTGAGTAGGAGCCTTTGTTTGTGGAGATTTACCGAATGGGTGTTTTTTCTTAAAATGTTCACGGTAGCTGCTATAATATAGATATTTATTGAATGGAAGTTCTTGCCATTTCAGAGCATAGGACTACTAGTGTACTCTGTATTTGCCTTATGGACTAATGCCAATGTAACAGGTTAATTACATTGTGGTGGTAAAAGTCCAATATGTAATTGGTGCTCCTCTCTTAAGAGGCAGTGTAGTCCACTGAATGGAGTCTGTGGATTGAGTCTGCTTCAGGCTTTGCTAATATGTTATTAAAAATTCCAGGGCACAGAATTACTATCATCTACTTAATGACTCTAGATTTATCTAAAAATAAGTGAATTCTTGAAGAAAAATTGAAATAGATATTTGTTGAAATGTAGATTTAGTAAAGAGTGGACTTGTACATCTAGAGCTACCAGTGATGTAGCTCTAGATGTACAATTGTTAGGACTTTATAAAAATGTTCAATTTAAATAGGTTCTTTCTGTTTAATAGATACTAAATTATTAATTTTGAACTGAATTAAAAGATGAAACAACAATTATATTTGGTGCCAAAGTTAGTTACTTAAACCAATTATGAAGATATTTCTAAGACTTTAGCTATTCAAAGTTATTGCTAGAAAAGTGTTCTTCGTTTTATAGATCTGAGAAATGAATGGTCTTTCTGGGCATGTACTGCACTCATACGTATTAAGAGCTACATTTGAATATGGAGATTGGAGCCCATATTGTTTGCATACCCTAAAGGATACATGGTAAATGTTGCCCTGTGTATGAATGACCCAGGGGAATAATGGTTCTCTATGAAGACTTTCGATTTTAGAATCTGGCCTCTTCTCCGATACTATGGTGAAGACGAATAATGCTTTAGAAATGCTTAAAATAGGGTCAAGAGTTGAAAATTATTTTCCTTCCAGTTGTCTATATGAAATGAATTGTGATTTATCCTTGCTGTCATGCACTCATAGACACTTAGGCCTCAGTAATCAGTAATTATTGGCCCTGTTCTAGCAGATGCCATCCAGAAAACCAAAGGATCATAGGACTTATTCTGTTTTATAACCTGGCTTTCTTTCTCATTTCTCAAGCACGCTGATGGAGCTGTTCCAAAAAGTGCAATGAAATGCCTTGTTCTGTCATTAACTGGAGGCTGGATTCGAACCTTGGGTTTTGAGAAAGGTATTAAATGTTATTTATAAAAGCATTCGTTTTGTTCAGCTCATACCATCAACTCTTCTTCCTACTGCTTCATTTGTAATTCATATTTGTGTGTTATGATATTAAGCATAAAATGTAATAAAAGATATTTTGAAAAGCAACAGCAGAGAACAATCAAAAAATTAACAGACAGTGGCAGAAACAAAGCAGAAAGTGGAATAATCATCCCAGGTATCTTGGAAAATATCAGAGAATTCTCTGGTCTTTTCAGGGTAATATTTATAGGCTTTGCTTTTGATTTTTTTCTTTTTTTTTCGTTTAATCTGAAAACCTTTATTTCCAGGGGAGAACAAACTTCAAGCAAAACGCGACTTTGTACTTGACTCTTTCACTATAGAGGATTAAGAGGTTTGGTGTTTCGTAGTATTCTCCCTGGGAAATGAGCCTAGGTCACATGTATCTGTTTTTTGAGTGACCTTCTGAATCTGCTGGACAAGAAGGTTGGTCTATGAAATTTTAGAAATGACAGACTGGAGGTATTGTCCTGAGGCCAGGACAATGTCTTCAAAACCTTTTATTGTCCTAGTCAAATTCACATTGATGTTTGCAATTAGTCTGTTTTAAGGGGAGTATAAAAGTGGCTTGAACAGTGTGCCAAATCCAAAATGCCTTGCATTGAAAATTGACTTCATTAGTTTTATTGAATATAGATTTAGAAATTTTCATTCTGATTACCCAGTTATTAAATTTCTCAGTCAAGATGACCAAAAGAAAGAAGATATGTAGATGTAATGAACCTTTTCCTCTTCTGTATGAATTCTGTTCACCTTTTCCCTCTCTCCTTATTGGAGACAAGGTCTCCATATGTCCCAAATTTTGTATTACTGTCTTTTTTATATATTTTTTTAAGTTTATTTGAACCATAATAATATATAGCAGGCCTGGTTGTGGATCGTGCAAAGAACAGTACAAATATACATGAAAAACTCAATTCTTTCCCCCAAAAAAGTTTTCCTAGTTCTTATCACTTGTGTGACAATTATTACTTTATTACACGTACTCTGCCATGTGTTATTTTTTCTGTTGTGTTAGCGCTCACTGCTCTGCATCAGAATAATTTCATATATTCCATGTAATTTATTCATATCGCAGCATTATTAATAATTATCATAATCTGCATTACAGCAATGCCAAGAATTATCAGTCGTAGGCCAGAAAGCTGTGCTCAGTGCTGTTAAAACAGATCACGAAAGCTGTCCCAGGCAAGACAAGGTTTTTGTGTAAAAGCATTATGGTTGAACAGATAATGGGTAGAACTGGGAGCCAGTAATTCTTGTTTTCTAATTCTGCTTCTGCCATTGATTCACTGGGTGGTTGGTGCCAGCAGAGCTACTGCTGAGCCAGACACAAGTTTGCAGAAGTCTGTACGTGTCTGTTTTCCTTGACGTAAAGTGGGATTAATTCCCTGCCATGTTTGGATGGAGAGGAAGGGCAAATAATGCATTATATGTATGAGATGGCTTTGCCGCAAGCCGTTGGAAGGCAGAACGATGCAGAAATTTAGGCTGGGGATTCAAGTGAGAGGTCTTTGACTCATCCATCAGGACCCCAAGGTTATTTTTTGCAGAGCTGCTGCCCAGCTTGTCAGTCCCCTCTCTGTAGGGATTCACAGGGTTGGTTCATTCAGGGTCTGGCATCTGTCTTTTTTGGACTTTGTGAAGTTTTTGATGATTTTACCTCCAGTGTGTTGAGTTCCCTCTGAGTGGTAGCCCTGCCCTCCAACTCCCCCTGGCTTTGGTGTCATTTGCAAGCCTGTAGAGAGCACAGTCCATCCTCTCAGCCATACATGGGTGTGAAAACCCTTCTCTCTCAGCATGGGTGAGGCTCTTTTCCAGCAGTGATGTAAACATGTTACCTCAAACACTTAGAAGTTACAAAAATTAATAAAACTCCTACACATATTTGTACAGATTTCATACATGCATTGTTTTTATTCCAGCACTTTCAAGGCAGCAGGTCTAATTTAAGGATGGGAGACAACCCCAGCCCACAGGTTTGGACTGGAGCTGGGCTGCAGCATTTGTGTGTGGGCACCTAGTCTGTTTAAAGCTGGCCATCCTCTGAAAGAGCTTAAATGACAAAGTGCAACCTGTTACAGCAGGTGACAAGAGCTTGGGGGCTATGAAATGACCCCACAGGAAGTATTTCATTTAAGAAATACTGCTATCAGCCATAGCACTGTGGAGTCCCTGATGGTTTGCACCGCTCACAGGCTGGGGCGATTTGTTCCTGTGAGAATTGAAAGGTGATTTTAGAGAGGGAGAGCACCTTACTTCACCTTGCTAACAGCCTGGCTACACCAGTCCAAAGGTGATTTACCCATGGTTGCAAAGTGAAAAACATCAGAGCTCTCAGAGGTAGTAGCCCTTTGCTGTAACCACTAGCTGTGCTAAAATAAAGTAAAAGCTTGATATAAACCAATGAAAGCAAATGAAATGCACAATTATATATAGCATGTCTGGTCCCCTCTCCCTCCCTTGTGCTCAAATGTTGTGGATTTCTGGAAAATGTTTTGGGAGGGAGAAGGGGAAGAGGGGCATTGTGAGGGTTGCTGTCTGCACATAGTGAGGAGAATTAGAAAACAGGTTGCTGCCTTAACTCCGCCAGTTTAAGCCAAACCCACAGGGATATTATTTTTGACACTGTGCACTGTGGAGTATAACTTCAGCTCCCATTACCTCTAATGGGAACTTTGCTTGCAATCTGCCACTGCTACAGCAGTGAAAATCTGTCCCTTAATGCTATTTTACTATTGCAGGGCTTTGTGTTTAATTATATTATATAATAATTTGTTGCAGCATCTACACAATTCCTTTAGGAGAGCACTTGAAATGCTTATGAATTTTTATAAACACAAGCTGTCTATCACTTTAAGTCTCTAAGTAAACTGCTGCCTAAATACAGCATCATTTTTTTTCTCCCTTGCTGGGTGAGCACCATCTTTTACAGTGTGGCCATTTTGAAAAGCACAAGGATACGAGTGCTGAGAAGCCCAAACCTCTAGTTATTCCAGTGATAATGCTCAGGTAAGAAAACACGCAGCTGTTACAGCCCGCTCCCCCTAGACTTAAGTGCAGGAAAAAACCCCAAGACACGAGTAGGTAGAAGGTTTCTCTTTAGTGGTGAAATGCATTATAATTGTTATAAAATTCTTGACATGAGAGAATGGATACATTGCCACATACATCTTTTTCATGATGTGCATTCAAACTTTTACATTAATCATTTTATATTTTGCTGCTTTTTTTTTCTCAGGCATGCAAGTCCATTTAACTGATCTGCAAAATGATGAAGTTGTGAAATATATCTAAAAATTACTAGGTCTGAATTATTTACCAAGCTCTATCCTTGTGCAGGCTGTCATCAGCTCTACAGCCTTACAAAGCTAAATTCTCAGAAAGATAAGAAATGAACATGATGGCTATTTGCTCTGTTTTCCTCCTGCAGCTTTATTTTATTGTCTCTCCCTACATATACACGTGTATATATATTTGTGTACATATCTGTAGAGAGACATTTGTATGTCTGGAGAGAAAGCTAGATTTATTAGGCTTTTTTGAATTTGCTTTGGAGGCATTGCTTACTGGGGACACAGTATATACTGAACAGAGCGTACTAATTAAGTACCAGAAGGCAGACGAACCCATTTACTTGAGACTTTGCCACAGATGCATTAATTGTTTACACAACTTTTTTTTTTTTTTTTAATTCCCCTTCCTTTTTGAACCATCTACGCCATACATATACTGCCTGCCAGCAACATGATCAGCACTACTCTCCCACCTTGTCAAAGACAGGAAACATTCCTATGTCTTGTGGCCAAGGAATTATTTTTCCAGCTCCTTGTCTTTTCAGCAGTGGCGGTAGCACGGGGTTGATGGTTCACACTAGGTGTCCGTTGGGCTATGGGCCCGCGGTGTGCTCAAGTTGCTTCATGCTCGAGGGAGTTCAGCAAGAAGTTTTCTCCATGCTACTGTTAAGGAAAAATATTCTAATTTGAGCACTAATTGAAGGAGCTCTCATTCAAATGTTTAATTTTACCCCGGGAAGAGGTTAGTTGTGGGAATCTTCCTCTTAGGTGGGATGTGCTGGAGTCCCTTTCTGCTTTCGGCCTTGGGGGTGCTAGAGGGGACTGCATTAAGCGAATATACCTGTGAAATAAGGGATGCTGGAATTTGTCAATAGCTTTATGTGGAATAGCGTTGCAACTATTTGCTGAAACTGAGAGCTGTGTGCAAAACTTTCATCCTTTCCCTCCCACTGGCGACCCCAGCTAATGCCTCCTGAAGAAGGGGGTGTGATATGCCCAACTTTTATTCAGCCTTGGGCAAAACAGAGATGTGTATATACTAATGTGGGAATAACACAGCCCATTGCAGATGATCTGGAGTAAACCTGATTGATGCCTTTTTATTATCTGAATTGCTTTTTTAACTCCCTCAGCTCAACATTTACATTTATGTTTTAAAGGGCTATTGAAATAGGACAGGCGAAAAAGCTCTCCTAAAAGCAATGCTTCTGACAAGCAGAAAGGATCAAATTTCTCATGAAAGAATCTGGTTTTGGTATGATTTCTATCCCAGTTTAACACGACAGAGACTTGGAGAGGATGGCTCCGTCTGATTTCCCTTACTCCATCATTATGTCTCTCTGATTGCATTGTTTAATTAGAAGCATTTCTAATTAACAATGGAGCACTAACTCAACAGGGCACTACCTAAAGTGAACTGGACTTTGACCGTGTGGGAGTCTTATCAAAAGAAATAAAGGGCCTAACTCTGCTATCTGGTGCCAAGTAATTAATTTCTTCTAGGGGAAGAAACAAGTAGTAACCTACCATACTGTGTGAGTAAGTGTGGTATGATTTGTTCCTGAATTTTGAAATTTGATAGATTTTTTTTCATGTATCTCCCTTCAAAGAGGAAGGTAAGGGTGTTTGTATAATCGAGGTAGAGATGGTCACAACAGGTTTTGGGGGAAGTCAAGAAGGAACATGCTGCTTTCCTTGCTTTATATTTATTACTTAAAATGATACAAAAACAATTGTATTCTTCTGTGCTTTATTTTATGTATTTGTGTATGTCAAAAAACATTTGTGTTTCCACATTTAAATGGGCATTAATAAAATTCTGTAAAATATTATGCTAATGCATAATGACAACTGATTTCAACGATAGGAAAAAAGTCTTGTCTAAAATGCTAGTAATGAAAGTGCATTTACACATTTTCTATATATTATTTAAAGGCAATATGCTACTGTTGCACAGGCAGATGTCTGCACTACATCAACACCTATTTATCTCTGCTTTGCTTTGAAAGTTATTTTTCTCCTTTTTCAGAAACCTATGTTTCTGTTTATTGCTTACATATCTAGCTTTGAAGATTTGTTTTAAAATAGTGATAAGTGACATTAATAAATCTCTGTCTTCAAGGGGTTGATACTTTTCTTAGTAGCACTCCTTTTCAATAGTTTCTCTTTGGATGTTAACCTTAAATTGCGAATTAAAGATTAGAGATATTTCAGGAATTGACAAGAATTCGAATCAGAATTTGTTGAGCGTGGCATGATTTGAATTGATCACAGGCCCTGATATTTTTGGTGTTCTCAGGAATATGTAAATTACTGAAAGAAAACAAAATGTAAAGAAGTGCTAGCCAGTCAGACTCAGAAAGGTAAGCAAATTCATGGATATCACAACCTAAGTAAAGGATTTTGTATTCCCTTGCAGGTGACTGAAGAGCTGATTTTCTAGTCTTACCTAGTCACATGGCTGCAGTAATCACTATATCCAAGATGAACTACCGAGGACATCATTAAAATGATTATTTGTAATTAATCTCCAGAATTGTTGAAGCTTTGGGGAACTAAAAAGCAAGATTTTTACTAAGTGAATCCATTTCTAATTCTATGCTGTAGAATAAGAGTAGTTACATTTAAGCATCAGAGAATAAAAGAAGTTAAATGTAAGCACCAGAGAAAAATAACATTAATAATTTAAATAGTTGTTGCTTAAAAGTGAAAAAATAGAAGTAAGCACTTTGCCAGCACAATGCGGTTTCTGGACTGCAGGAGGTGAAATGTAGACCACAGATCTTGGTGTTCCTCTTCAGCCCTAAAAAAACCGCACACTTGAAGGTCTGCAAGAAGCTCAGTATTTCAAGAAATACACAGTAAGAGAAGAAGCATTGAGAAAAATAAAACAATTGGCAAGGGTAGTATATTTTAATAGTCAAGAAACTAATATTTAGTGATGATTAAGGAGTTGGAGGGCATAGTAGATAATTTAGTAGCTCTTTTCCAACTTGAATATCTCTAACACTGTAGTTCTACTGTTACTAATTTAATTTGTTAGAACAAAACAACAAATGGATGCATTCATCTGAGTTTGGTTTTAAATCTCTAAGATGGTTTGGTTTTTTGCCTATTTTCTCTAATTAAGACCTTTATAAGAGGAAAAAGAAACACAATGCTAAGAATACCAATTTCATTGAAAGGAACCTGGAACAATAATTCACATAAAATCAGTGTAAAGAAGGACTTCATTATTCAGTCCATTATCTGTAAACCTAATAGATCTATGCCCTGCATCATAAGACATTCTAGATTGATAATAATGCATGGTAATTACTACTGAAATATTTTAGGTAAGAACTTTTCTGACAAAATTCAGTCGTTCAACCAGATTAAAGACTGACTTCTGTACTGAAGACCCATTTTCTATGGTTAATGGTTTTGATTTTCCTGACTGTCCATTGTCAAAAAAAAAAGAAACTTGGGGAATCTCAACAACTGAGATGGATTTAATATTTGCAAATTGTCCTTGCACAGATTTTCTTCAAATTTTGTAATCTGCAATTATTCATTAACCGCTTTCTTGGTCTTTAAATTGTGTGCTTAGATTCCATGTAAGAATTTGATATGTGGAATTAAAATAGAATGGTGTAATTTTCAGTATATAGATGGGAGAGACAGATCATGTCTCCTTTGAGATCTCAGTCCCGTCCCTGGTGTAGTTTCAGTTATTCAAAAGACTGATGTAGCTTTGATTGACATCAATGGCAATTGCATGAGACTGACATAGATCAGTTGGATTTATTGTATCCTGTTGAAGCACTCTAAGTCATACCTGACTGATGGGATTTGCTCTCTGTCCACACTGTGTTGGTTCTGGAGCACAGCTAGGAAGGTGTAATGGATCAGGGATACTGAGAACACTCCACTGGCATATTGAAGAGATAGTCCTTGAACTGATTCTGTGACTGCTCTTTAGGTTTTCAGGTTGAATGGGCACCTGAGTCTGTTTCTGCCTGTGGCTGCTGGAGGTGACTGTGTGGAAGTGGTTGTGCCCCTGTACTCGGCACCGGTGAGGCTGCATGCTGAATACTGTGTGCAGTTTGGGCCGCTCAATACAAGAAGAATGTTGAGTTGCTGGAGCATGTCCAGAGAAGGGCAACAAAGCTGGTGAGGGGTCTGGAGAACAGGTCTAATGAGGAGCGGCTGAGGGAACTGGGATTGTTTAGTTTGGAGAAGAGGAGGCTGAGGAGAGACCTCATTGCTCTCTACAACTACCTGAAAGGAGGTTGTAGGGAGGCGGGTGTTGGACTTTTCTCCCAAATAACTTGTGATAGGACAAGAGGAAATGGCTTTAAGTTGCGGCAGGGGAGGTTTAGGTTGAATATTAGGAAACACTTCTTTACTGAAAGAGTGGTCAGGCACTGGAACAGGCTGCCCAAGGAAGTGGTGGGAATCACCATCCCTGGAGGTGTTTAAAGAAGGTGTAGACGTGGCACTTCAGGACATAGTTTAGGAGGCGTGGTTGTGGTAGGTTGATGATTGGACTTGATGATCTTGGAGGTCTTTTCCAACCTTAAAGATTCTATGATTCTGTGGTGCACAGGACCATGCAGCATGGCCTGCACCATCCCCTCTAGGTCTCTGGTGCCCCGTGCGTAGCGTCCTCCTTCAGAAACACTGAGGAAGTTGCTCGGCCCTGTCTGTAGCTAAGCTGGTTACGCAGCAGCAGCAGCAGCAGCAACAGGATGCCTGCTGGGAGGGGAATGCATCGGAGGCGTCTCGGGGCAGCCTTGACTTAACAGATACTGTGTAGACCCAGAGCCACCTGGACAAAATCTGTCAGAAACCAGGCACCACTAGTCAATGCCAGGGTGCTGTGCCTGGCCACTGGCAACTACTGCACACACCTGCGAGTCCCAGTTGCTCAAGAAAAGCCTCCTTCCCTCTCTGCCAAACAACTCTTGTGCTGACCTGAGCCAGATCTGTCTGGCTGCTAGCCATGGCTGATGGGCAATAGTGTCACCAGTCAGTGCCGTTGGTTCTACAGGAGCTGGAGTTGGTTGGAGCAGGTCACCCTGGGGAGATGTGTTCACACGGGGTGCCAGCTTCTTGGCAGTAACACACGGAAATGTCTATCTGGTGACTGGAGAAAAGGGAACAAAATGTTTCACAAGAGACAAGGGATGCTTATGTACATGTCCGTGGCAGTGATGTCCTTGGCCCTCTGTAAAGTTTGGAGGCAAATCCCTCGAGTTTGGGATTGGTTGCATTCAAGGAGACTGGGGGTGACATTGCCATTTCTAAACTGAGTTGTTTGGCACACCTGATCTCCTGATATTCAGGAGCTCAAGAAGGCAAAGAAATTATGGAAAGCAGAAATGGGCTTTTAGACTGTAGGAAAGGCTCGGTAGCGTTGGTCATGGTTGTGGGTTTCCTTGTTGAGGGTTATGTGGCTTTCTGGGTTAGGTGTGCAGGGCTGTGTAGGAGTTCTACCTGGCAAACTCAGCTGAGGTGGCAGTGCAGATAGGGGGCAAAAGATATTCCATTTTTCAACAACAGGAATGTATTTTGGCTTTTGCTGCGGAGAGACTGTTGAAAACACATGACTTGTCTTCACTATAAATAAGAACTATGCATGTTTTGTCTGTTGAGTCAGAAAAAATGAAGTGTGAGATGGCTCTGTCTCCCAGAGGTACCAGTCCTGCCGTGCTGGCTTGGCAGCACATGCTTATTGTCCTTCCGCAGTGAGGAACAGCCGGAGCAGACATGCCCCCGGGTCCTTGTTGACTGTTTCTCAGAAATTGTTTCACAAGTGTTGAGCAAAACAGATGATTTGAGAGGCATATACATTGTGCGATAAATAGAGTAACATTTCTGAATTGCTAGGAATTGTTTAAATTGCTAGTTCTGAGGAGAATAGTTTTTATTTCTTTTTTCTTTCTGGCCCTGAAAATGTAATTTAAACATTTACTGTCTAGATAAGAAAATATCATTAATTGTGAATAAAACCATGATATGTAAGATATCCACTTCTGCTTTTTGTGTGCTAATGCCATCTTTAAATAAAGACTGCTGAAAATCCTTTCCTTAACAGTGCTGTTTCACACTGTTGGTGTTTCTCCTCTCTTCCAAGTTTTGCTATATGTGTACTTGTATTTGGTGGCACAAAATGAGAATTTAGGGGCTATGTATTTTTTTCCTTATTTATTCCAATTCAAAATCTGGACAGCATTAATTTAAAAATATTTTGTTTCTTTAATGGGTAGAAATGCCAATTTCAGCCAGAGTCTGAAAGTCAGTTTGAGTTTTATGCAATGAGTAACATCACCAAGAATAGAGATTGGGCAAGTCAGATTCCGCCTTGATTTACACATCTGTTCAACCCAATTATAATCAGATTTAATGTAATGCCAGTTACAGGTAAGTGTGTAGGTTTTTGGTCCTGTCATTGGAACTTGGTTAAAAAATTCTGTTTATGCAGTACAGAGCTCCTCCGCTGTTTCCCAGAGCTGTTTGTGACTCTACAGAGCTGAGAACAGTAAAAACTGTGAAAAATGTTATTTTCATGACTTGGAATCTGCTAGTCTTATCATGCTAGGACTGCAGGTGAGGAGTAGCTTGCAGAGAGAATAATTTTCTTCTTTCTGTTGGTGAGAGGGGGTCTGACTGGCCCTGAGCTCCTAAGGAATTTTAAGTATCTGCCTAAATCTTCTGATCCTCTGATCGTCAAGGATGCTTACAAATGTATTGTAGGCATTGTGTCTTTGTACTGTGAGACTGTATTGTAGTTTGACATCAAACTGGGAGAATCCAAGAGGTACAGAAGTTATTTTCCTTTTTTTGGTTGTTTTAAACATGTCTCAAGGCCCTGGATTGATCCCACTGGACCCTTACAATACTCTGTCTGATGCCTGTTAACTCTTCAACAAGAATAAAAGGCATCTAGCTGAAACTTTTTGGCACCTGAAGTTAGAAAAAATGGATTTAATGATACATTATGACGCTTAGAAATTTAGTATTTTATATTCTTTATGAACATGTACATAAGCAATTTTTGGCTTCTGAAGAAGTGGAAAAATAATTTGTTTTCAAAAGTAAGGAGGACTGGGAATTTCATTGCTGGCCAGTCTTCCTGTGGGAGATAGGATGCTGTGAAAACTTTGCAACCTGAAGTCACTGTCATAGATAGGGCATGTGAGAGTCGTCTCACTTCACCTTTTGTGTCCAATATTCTTAAAAAACCGAGCTGTGGAGCTTATGCTCCAAGTACCTCATCAGTTAAGGCTGCATTGGTTCCCAGCATGTATTTTATCTGGTAAATTGACTCAAAAAGGTGTGACCTACCACACTGTGTTGGGTGTGCCTGTGTCACCTGCTGCTGAGTCCCCTCAGTTCCCCAAAGTGGGAAAGCACTCCGGGCTGCCTGCAGCACACACCACAGGGCTCCAAGTACAGGTGGAGGACAAATTGTACTGAAAATAACCTTTTCACATGGTAATTTGCTAATATAGACCACCACTAGAGTCCTTCCTTATATCTTTTAAAATTACTGACCTATCTAGATTGTCAGGATATATGGCTCTGATTGAAGTGAATATGCTGTTGAGTAACAGACACACTGTATGTTTTCAGATCAGAATCATGTTTTCTAAAGGGTAAGATAGGGCATTTGGTTTTATTAACTGTCATTTCTTGAAGTGAAAATATCTAGCAGCAGAGTATACCAGTAAATGTGCTGAAGCTACAGAAAAAAAAAGTTCAAATGCAAAATAAAAAGGTTGAATTGCTCCTTGTGCCACTGATGAAGATGTAAGAGGTGGCTGAGCAGGATCAAGTGTCTCTCTCCATGTTCCCGTTGTGCACTACTGAGGTGTGGGACTTATTTTAAGCTCTGTGTGATTTGGAATGGAAATGTGACCACTCCAGTTCATGCCTGGCTGCAGCACTTCTTTCTGCACGTGCCATTCTTGTGCGGTTGTTGTGGTTTTGCTTAGTGAGGGGGGCCTAAGGTGGCAGCTTCTGTAGGAAACTGCTAGAAGTCGCTCCCCTTTGTTCAGTGGACTCGACCGGGCCTAGGGTGGACCCACTGCTGGCCAAGGCCAAGCCAACTGGGAGCAGAATGTCCCGTGATAGCGCCTCTGCGATAACGTATTTAAGAAGGGGAAAACAGAAAAAAAAAGAGAAGAGAAGATGTGACGAAGCTGAGCAAGGGCAGAGGCCCAGAGGGGAGGCGCAGGCCTCCGGGGCCTTGCAGGCCTCACCCTCTGGCCTCTTGCCAGGCGACCGACTGGGCCCAACTCAGCCCAGTCTGGCTGCAAGAGGTGGAGAGGAGTTGAGATGGGATGAATAATGTGAAGAGATCCTGAGAGGCTTCTGCCAGCCTGTTGTGAAGAATGAACTTTTCTTGTGAGAGAAACAGCTGTAGACCCCAAGGTCAGTGAAGAAGGAGGGGGAGGAGTAATGCGGCTCCTGGCCAAGATTCCCCTGCAGCCTGTGGTGACGACCATGGTGGAGCAGGTTGTCCCCCTGCAGCCCATGGAGGTCCGCGGAGGAG
>WHYT01017975.1:375235-388794 GCA_009806455.1 Tetrax tetrax
TTGTAAAAAAAAAAAAAAAAAAAAAAAAAAAGGTTTTATCCTCCATCTTTAGATTTCTTTTATCAAATCCAGGTTGTGTTAGAAGAGCAGCTGACTGGGAACAAAAGATTAGAAAGAGCTACCAGTGAGTAACTTTTTCAAGGAGTAAAGGGCTCTATTTTTAGATTTACTTCCCTGCCTGTGAAAGAGACATAGAAAAAGGAAACAAGAGATAAAAGAGAAATGGATGGTAATGTGGACAATGTCTGTCTGTACTCACCCTCAAGCCTTGTGTGGAATAACCTGTCCACATGGGAATTTTTTTTGTTATTTTTTCGAGAAGGGACTTATGTCAGTGCTGGGTGGTTTCCATCGCCATGTCTATACCAGTAAATTAAAGAGGACTAAAGAACAGATTTGAGAACTGGCACATGATCACCTATAATATTGACATGCTTGTATGCTCTTTGACAGGGTTGGGACCCTTGCGACGCTCTGTCAATATAAGTGGATGATTTGGGGAATTGTGTGAACACTGAGGAACAGCTCCCCATGGCAGGATGGATGAGACCTGTTTTGGGGATAAAACCAACATAGATGTATGAAGGCAAACTATGCTGAGCCATATGCTGTCAGGGGCAGAGAGCAGGCCTGTTTCATTCAGTATTGTAGACATAACCTTTACATTTGGGTCTGGGCGGTATGAGATGAATGAGAAAAGTGGAAGACCCCTGTTATAGCACAGCCAAACCTAATTCACCAGATTATTAGGAAATGGAGTCATGAGATTGCCAGGAGTTGTCTGTAGGACAGACATTGATCTGAGGGACACGATTATGTCTTGGACTGTCAAGGTGCTTTCCTGAGTCACCTGCTAACCTGCCCCAGGACTGTACTACGGCTGCAACCGTTTGCATGTACATTTTAATTCTTCAGAGGAATAATGTGAGGGGAAAAAGAAATTTACAAGGAGATTATGCCACTATCTGAATATTTGTGCTTTTTCTTTAAAATATAAATCAGGATGAATTGAAGTTGCAAAATATGGTGAATGCTCCTTTCTAGCTGAACTCTTGGGAGGAGCCCGCTGCATTCGGATGACCAGCTTTCCTCTTACCTCATTAAGATTCTTCATTTCCCTCATCACACTGACACTTTCTCTAGCAGAGGTCAGGTTCATTGAGGAGGTCATGATCATTTTCTGCTACAGTGCTATTTTCTTCTCCATCATGGAAACTTCCAACGTGGCAAAAGCAGGCTGAAAATAGACCCTTTCTGCCCTGCAAAAGTATGTTCACATTCTTCTGTCCTCGTTCAAAACATCTAGTGCTTTGTCTCTTCTTTCTGTCAGTTCCTGGGTTCTCCCCTCTGCTTCTATGGCTTGCTACTGATAATCCGCCTCTGTCCTGACTGCATTTTTTGGTCTCTCTTCTTACCACCCTCCTGCTCTTCCAGAAGACAAAAGGTCTGTGTCTCCCAGTCCCAGACGTCTCCTGTAGGGATGATCTGAACACTGAAAATTATTATCCTTGGAATGGTCTTTTGTCAGAACTCTTTATTCCAATTTATTGATAAAATTAAGATTTCTAAAAAATTTCAGATTAAATAGTGGCTTGCCTTGATAAATGAGAATTTCAAATGCATAACAAAGTAATATACATTATAATGTCCTTAAGATATTATTATGACCTGCTGTTCCAGGATTATAAAAGCATTAATTCTGCAAAATCTATTCCTTCATTGTTCGTTCTTCTACCTACTGGTGCACTTTTAGTGCCATTGTAAAGAAGTTCTAAAATGAAATAAAATAAAATTCATTGGAATACTGATCTGAAGAGGACCTTTTGTTCAAATGAATTTATTACATGCTTTCTTCTCAGGTGATTTTTAGTGTTTCTGAGTTTACTTAAATGAAAACCTGCAAAAGGCAATAGCAGCAAGCATATACCACAACCATTATTATGGAAAGCTTGTAATGTATGTTCTTACTCTGATCTTGTATTTCTATATATCTTGTGAAAGTTGTTCTTGTGAAAGTTACCATGCTGAGATTGTCATGGTGAAAATCTTCCTTTAGTCTCAGTGTAAGTGTAACATAGACTGCAGTACAGCATTCCTTTCCATACTACTTTCCAAACGGCTCCTTTCTAGTTAAGGAGTTAATTGTCACTGTCTATGCCTATTGAAGGCTAAGATAGCTAACATGTGATCATGTGGATGCTTAGTTACTGAGGAAGCCTGAATCCTCCATCTCAAAACTGGGTCCGGTCCCATATTAAAATAAAGGCAGTCCGGTGTGCGGATACTCATGTGGACTCGGATGTAGAGTAAAATTGTGCTAAGGATTCAGCATCCCTACTATACACTTTTCTGGTGGTTTTACTTCAGGCTGGCTCAGGTCTGAGTCCTGATTCGTGGCTACGATGCACTTCCCAATTTAGTTTTATTGACAGGAGTTCTGATCTCGTGCTCTGGAGCGGTTCGCCCAAGCAAGCCGGAGCACTGAACAGAGGCCATCAGGAGGTTTGTTTCAAGTGTCTACTCCTCATCCAAATTAAATGCTAATGCAGATCCACCCTCTAACTCCACTTAGTGCCGTGCTAATCTTTTTGAGAGGCTTTAACCCATGGAAAATCAGTTCTGTGAGACGTGAAGGTATTTCACAAATCTATCTCAATTGCAGAAAAGAATAGCTGCTGCAGAAATGTGTTTGATTCAGTTGCATCTAGGCTGAAGATAGTGCATCTCCAGATAGGGTATCTTTCAACTTCTGTTGAAAGTGAAGAAATGTAGGCTTCTGTGTCAGACAGAACATTTTTGAACAAGATTCTTACCAATGATATGGAAAAAGAGCTTAGTGCTGCTTATTAACTCTACACAGCCAGGCTAGGCAGACACTTCCTTTACCATCTGGATCTGGAAGTCTTAGGGTTTTTGCTGAGGATTTGCTTTTCCTTCAGTTAATGCAAACATCACTCAAGAGACAGTATTTTATCCTCATCACACTAACTTGGATGCAAAGTGACTTCCCAGTTGCTCCCCCCTGCCAGCGGAGCTCTGCAAGGCACCAGCTGTGACAATGCCATTGCAAGCACCCTTGTGTGATCAATTTGGCTCACAGCTGTACCCAGTGTCAGTAGTAATTATAAGGGTTAACGTGATTAGTTTCACTTGTAGTATTGGTATCTGTTGTTGTTGCCCTTGGCAATAAATTTCCCTCATGTAAGTTCTTTGCTATACTGTTTTATGGCACCAGTTGCAATCATGGTAGGTAAGGGAGCAACTACGTGAGGAAATAAAGTTGGAAATAAAGACAGAGGAGAGTGGGTGGGTAAAATCTTTTTTATATGAAGTAAAATACATAGTGACTGCTCACTGTAACAGTATAAAGAATCCCCATAAATAAGACTTTTACCCTCTGATATTTCTTCCATCTGAAGATTGTGGAAAAATATGGTTTATTTTACTCAAATTAATTACTGGCTAGTAGTACCATCTGGGTAATACCAAAACTCATACGAGAATGTATTTGCTGTTGGTATTTTCTGTCTCTTCCAGGCCCTGGTGGCAAAAGCACTCCTTTCTGCGCAGTAATCCCAAATGTATTTAAGTCTGTTTCATTTGTCATTTTAAAAGGAATAAGCAAGAGGTGGTAACTGCAATGTGTCTTTCCCTCTTGCTTTTATGAACTAAGCAGGAAAGTGAGATGAATTGAAGTCAAATGTGAGAAACCTTTTCAACCAGAATTTGCCATCTGAGAATGATATGATTTAAGCACAATAAACAATGTGTGTGAATGTGCCTTGCTGAGGGAGAGCATCAGCAATGTAAATAAGTTTATTCATGCAGGGTGAGACATACAAAATTTTAAAACCTCGATTTGTTCTGCTGTTGTAGCTTAAGAGGGCTGTGTGGAGTCTCTCAGATGTCTGAGGTTTTAGGGACCAGCATTGCTCCTGGTAAAGGGGATTTGTTCCATTGAATGTGGCTTCTCATGTTTCCATTTAGCACAAAATGCTATAGAGCTGCTTATATATGGTGTGGTTTTTACCTTTACCTGAACTGTGTGTGTAGTGTATGTGCACATCTGTCTCTTTTCCTTTCTGCCTTTTGTCTCCTTCCTTTTCCTCCCTCTCTTCAGGTACTTGGCTCTCGTCTGTGTGACTTTTCAGCCTTTTGCCAACGCCTTCATCTTTCTACTGAATATCCACGTTTCTCTCAAGCTGCTTGAAATGGATTTAAAGCTGAGAAGCTAAGAGAAATGAACAAGAAATATTTTCAAATCATAACTGAAGATAAGAAGGGGAACCCCCTTCCTAAGATAATGGGGGTTTTGGAGCACTGGTAAACTGGAAATATGTATTTAGCTCTAGATATGGACATTGTGCAGAAAGGACGTGTATGAAAAGTGGAACTTTTTTACTAGAACAAAGAAGTCTTTTAACATAAAGACAGTAAATGTAAAGTCCAGTTTACAAACCTTAGTCTTTCATCCATCTGATTGCATATAATTTCTATCAAAGCAGCATTCTCTCTAGCATGGAAATGAGAAGGTTTACGTACAGGTTTTGGATTAAACTGTTGCAAGCAGAGAGATTTGTTCTTAACGCACATGTCTCTGTGCAGAAATTGCAGGTAACCATAGTGTCTTAGGCACTTTTGAATTCTCATTCCCAAGCAGAGATTTCATTGGAAAGGTTATAAATGGAAACTCAGTGAGAAGAGCAGAGAGAAGGACTTGATGTCGTCTTGTCCTCCATCTCAGTCTTATTTTTTTAATTTTGTGATTATATTCTGTTAAGCTGTCACAGGATGGTGAATTATTACTTGCAATTTAGCATGCTCAGGTTCCCCTCGCAGCCATCCTGGTGCATATAAATTGCTATCAATAGCTTCTTTTAATTTTCAAGCTAAGTAAGTGGTGGATACAAAAGGACCTTGTGTATTCTTCAACTCAAGTGCCGCTTACACCTCTCTCTTCAGCGGTGTGGAGCAGAGGTGGGGGAATTGTGACTGGATCCCTGCAATGGCAGTGCTGACCTCAGCAAGCAGGGACACAATGCCACAGGTTTCTTCTGGCAGGATGGAGTTCATTTATCTGTATGCTTCAGCTCACGTTTCTGGGAGCTGGCGTACCTTCCCAAGAGTGGGAATGGCAAAGTGATGCTTTCAGTCCAAGTTTGGCTGTAATTTAATCTTCCTATAAAGTGAGGTTTTCTGAGACCTCATATGATGCATCTCCCCCGTGCCTCCCTTTTTTTTTTTTATTTTCAGGAAAATAGCGATATTTTCAAAGGAATAACCTCCTGCCTGTGTGTCTGCAGCCAAAGCATCGTAGTCGTGAGAAAATGTAGCAGAGCCAGAAGTGTCATGGGCTCCTAAAACCATTTCAGTTATAACCAAACAAAAGAGAAGAAAATATTACCCTCTCATGTTTCCTACACTCCTCTGAAAGGTTTGTTGGAAAACTTAGTTAAAAATATATGCTTCACCCTTTTCTTTCCCCCTAAGTATGGGTTATTTCTCAATGTATAGAATTTTTAAAAGTTTGTTTGCAACCAAGTACTCAAAGATCACAGAACCGTAGAATGGTTTGTGTTGAAAGGGACCTTCAAAGGTGATCTAGTCCAACCCCCCTGCAAGAAGCAAGGACATCTCCAACCAGATCAGGTTGCTCAGAGCCCTGTCCAATTTACTGATTTTAGGAGAATTGCAAGTTATGTGGCTTTAGATGTGTTTATCCAGAGCCTTTGTTTTTATATTTTCATTAAGTGGGTAATTTTTTTCCCTTAATTTTATTACTTGGAATTTATCCACTGTGTGCATGCAAATGGAAATTTAACTCAAATGCATATTAATCTTTAGATGGCTTTAAATATACATAGTTTAAAAAATATTTGACAATAATTTTTCACTTTGACTGAGTGAACAAAGGAAATTTACCAAAGCTAGTGAATGAAATGTTTCTTTAAAGCTATTTTTATAGGTAAGTTCCCACTCAAATTTTGAAAAGTAAGAGGCAGGTACTTTGACAGTTAATTTTAATTTTAGGTGTGCAAATATCTTAAAATCTGATAAAAACTCCAAAGGAAAGATTTTTCTAAACAACAGAAACTAGTTACAACCAGTTGAAAAAAAGAGGTATCTTAACATTTGTTTCATTGTAAAGAACAAAACTACTTTGTATGTAGGGGTCTTGGTTCTGGCTAGGATAGTTAATTTTCACCTGAGCTGGGAGAAGAACTGGAGCTGGTAGCACCTGTGGCTGGGGGACACAGCTGGGATAGTTTACCCAAATTGGCCACAGGGCCATGCCATACCATGGGACATCATGCTCAGTATATAAGTGGGGAGGGTGCTGTGGGGGGAAGCTGGGCACCAGGATCCTCTGTGAGCTATTGTACTGTAATAATGTGCTTAAGTATTTTCTGTTATTGAGGGTTTTTTTTTTTGTTGTTGTTTTCTTTTCCTCTGTTGTTCTCTTCAACTGTTTTTATCTCAACCCATGAGTTTTGCCTTCTTTTCTTTACTGGTTCTCCTCCCCATCCCACTGCGGGGGCAGCAAGGAGGGGAGTGAGTGACTGTGTGGTATCTTAGCTACTGGATGGGGCTAAACCACAACAATGGACATGAATACAGTATGGAACATTGAAAAGTGTGTAGCAGTTCTGTTGACATGAGAACAAATATTTGCCTTGTAGTTTTTCTTGTAATTAGAAACCAGCAACTTTTCTTTATAAATTGTTATTAAGTATTTCAGTGTAACTTAATACATTTAGACCTTTACACTGGTTGCCATAACTTCAAGTTTAATTTTTAGCAAATTTTCTTTTTAAAAAACTTTTTCTGCAAACCTTTATGCTTCTATTATTTTTTTTATGCTTCTATTATTTTTTTATGCTTTTAAAAAAAGAAAGACAGAAAAAGAAATAGAATCACTGGACGGCACACAACTAAGTTCAACGCTAGGTTACTTTCTAGTGTCTTCAAAGTAGTTTGACTGGTGATCATCAAAAGAATAAAGTTGAATTTTCAATGAATTTTATTAAGAAAATCTGTTGGAACAGATACCAAAATGGATGTTGAAATGTAGAGCATTATGACTTGATTGAGATTTAAAATGGTGAGGTACAACAGGCAGAAATTTCTTCAGCTGCAAATTTGTGCTACTTATGTTTTGTAAAGTTGTTCTACCAAAGGACTGGCTGAGCACGTATGGTGCAGTGTGGTTTCCCTATTTGAAGTCACTGACAAGCAGGTTTTCTCAATGATTAGCAGAGTTAACAGTCTACTTCAACTTTTAAATTTATTTATCATATTTGTTTACATGAGTGATACATTTTTTTTTAAATTATAGATTTATAATACTAATGGAGAAAACTAATTTTAAAGCACATAAAGCATATTTTGATGATCCCATGGTAACTGTAGAATTTCCTCCAAGTTATTACCACACTGTTGTTCACCATACTAATATGAAATTTGAGTTAAAAAAACTGTTCTTCGAACTGAAGCTGTACTATTTCACTCTTGTGTGCGCCAATCACGGCCAAAAATGGTTTTGGTTTCCAGAACATTACTTTTTTGGCTGTTTGGCACTCTGTTGTGTTTCAGTTTGTACTGGATGAAGTACCTCAGCTGTTGAGGTGGGGCATTTGGTGTCTTGGTACTGAATTTCTCTTCTTGATTCTGCCAGTGCATAGGAACGTGTGGTCCAATTATCATTTTTCATATGTAAAACTTTTAGTTTTAAGTGTGTTGCTTAGTGATTTTGGGGTAAACATTTTCAGCATGCTGTACCTCAGTTTCTCATGTGTGGAAAAGGATACAGTGGTCATGTTAAATAATTGTTGTTCAGCTTAACGGTGTCAATCTGTTACAGAGCCCTTGAATGGGAAGCGAGTATAAGATGTTAACAGAGTATAGCCCTTAGAGTTACTGGATTTTAATGAGTTGCTGTGCTTGGGGGACTCCTGGCAGAGATGCTTTTGTCATGGTTACTATAGAACGAACTCCGCAGCCCTCCAAAATGGGGTCATAGCTAAATCTTAAGAGACATTTCAAGGATGCCTGGTGCTATCAGTTTGATCATGCAGTGATTAATGCAACTTGTAATCATTAAACTGGGAGATGCACCAGGCCGAAGTTTACAGTATTGATCCAGTTTCAGCACTGGTAAAAAATATATGGAGGAAGTATTAATTGTGGTATTATTGTACACTGTAAAGGCATGTGCAAAGTGAACAGAAGATCTCTTAAGCTTTAGTATTAGGTAAACTATGTGAAGTGCTCCAAAACCGAAGGTATGTTTATGCATAAAAGCAGGGCAGATGTTTTTTAATGAAGAGAAATTCTGCAGCACAAATAATTACATTGTAAGGCATAGTTGTGATTGTTTCCTCTATACTGGGTGCAAGCGATTCCAGACTTCCAAAGAAGACATAAGCAGTAAAAACAAACTGTTGTTCTCATTGCACCTGCAATGAGAAATAATGACACTCGAAAGAAGTATTGAATTAAAACTTTTTTCCTTTCCTTTTCATCTGGCCTACAAAGGTCCGCATCAGCTGGCTGCCACCTGACCCAGCATTTCTTCTCATCCTCTGCAGACATCTCATCTCACTGTAAAGCAGCACAGGTGACTAGAAAAGGTCAGTCATTTTCTTTCCCTGAGACGATGTCACTTCTTCCCCCTGCACGGTGTTGCTGTGTCTGGATTGTCACTGTGCCTCGGGAAGCCCAGCTGGGGTGTGCGCTCCTTGGAGATTTGACTCCCTACTGTGTCGACATCACAGAAATAGTCAAACTAAAGAAACATGGCAGGATTTCAATATTTCCAGTCGGCTGGGTCCTTTAGAGTTTACACTATTGTAACTGTACTGTATTTCAATTATTTCTCATCCATTGGTATGCAAAGCGTAGTATTTCTGGTTAACATTTAATTTCCAACAAAGGAAGCAAAGGAAGTGCCCGCTATAAGGAAATACTTTCAGTGGGGCCTAAAAATACCGCCATGAAAATTTACTTGCTCAAAACCAGTATGTTTTTCTGGCACTTTCCAGTGATTATGATGCTAATAAAAACGGAAGCTATTACATCCATCTGTCAAAAATATTACTTGCTCTGGAAAGAGCATTGAGAACTGTGTCTGTCTGTCATAACCTCAGAAGGAATTTGTGGCAGCTTAGCAGCAAGTGGGCAGTTTGATAACTTCACCTGTGCCAGAGCGCATCGTATGGAGCAAGAGGTTTAGTGGGAAAAAGGTGAAATCTGTTTTCCTCTAGGTTTCATTTTTGCAGCCGTAAGAAGACACAAGAGCAAGTGATGATGTCTTGGTTTATCTTGTTGATTTAGGCTGTTAACTTCTGTCTTTTCCTAAATGAATGCCATGATTTGCAGACTGCCTATCAGTGTTCACAAATTCAGAATTGTAATGTTGGGTGTTTAAAGTCATATATTCTAGATATTACCAGTGTTACAGGCAAGTGTCATGTTATATCGCTACAATTTGCCTTCTTTTGTAAAACTTCTCATTCTCCCATGCCACAAGAGAGTTTGCTCTCTGTATCCATCCCGTCCCTTCATGTTTCATGCCTTAACTTGGACTGCTTTGTTGCCACGGCAACTCTGCCATGCAGCATCCTTCCACTGCATTATTGCTATTCTTATGACTAAGGACTACATTAAATAAATTAAACTTGTCAATCACTTCTTAAAAAAAAAAAAAAAAAAAAAAAAAAAGAAATTGAATATTTTCCATGTCTGTTTCAGCACTAGTTCTGGACTGCAGTCCCTACCTTATTTTCTTGGTCCTCATTGTTTAAAATGGATGCACTGAACCTGGTGGAAAATATTGGTGGCTGAAAATAGAAACTTCCTCTGGATATCAAAAATGCTAACACTCTTATACTCTTTACTGGCAAAAAAAAATGTCCTTTATTTTTTTTTAAATGTATTCCTAATCACAGAAGTAAATATATTCATCAGTTTTCAGTCTTTCAATCTTAAACTGTCATGCAAAACCAGTTGCCTTCCCTAGGTGTCTGGCCCCTAATTTGAAGACCACATATAGGACAAGACTTCTCAGTCTCTTGCAAGTTGTGCTCTATCCATCTATTTCCTGCAAACATTAATTTTATTTTGTAAGGTGTCTGTCAAAACCTTTAAACGTTATTCCAGCCTGGCAGTCCATAGAAAAGAGAAAGAACAATTATCCTTTCAGAGAGCTGTCTAGAAAATATCTGGTCAGTGAATGTGGCTGACATATCACAGTTAAATATTGAGACATTTTGTATGCAGTGGGGAATGCCAAAAATAGCAAATGTGTTATTTCTCTAAGACACTGTTGCAGATAATTACTTGTTGCCATTTTATATATACTTCATTTGCTTGATGAAGCATTTATTTTACTTTTGTCATACTCTATAAAATAAGAAAAATGAAAAACAGATTTTGCACACATCATTCTTTAGCGAAAAATAATATAATTTTAGAAAAAATGTAAACTACTGCAAATTATATTTACTATTATAAATTTGATAGCTCGAGGCTTTTGGTCTATTGTTTGTAATTCCCAGTTTGAGGCTGTGCTGAACACTATGTAATTTACTAGAAGCCCATGTAACTCACAGGAGGGGATATAAGGAATTCCAATATTCCCATCAACCATAAATTGGTCAGAAACAATATTATTTGTTTCCATTTTCTTTGGGGGGAAAAATAACAACCCTTAAACAGATTTTTCCCTTATGGAAGCAAAGTCTATTGGCTTCCAAAGTTAGATTAATAAGTTTTTAGTATGATTTCAAACTAAAAAAAAAAAAAGTAAGTTATTTTAGAATTCAGTAAAAGTCAAAGCCCGTGTTTTTTCAGAATAGCATTGATTTTTGTTTGCAGTAGTTATGAAGCACTGCTGCCTGTACATTCAAGTGTTTGGGTGATGAAGCAGTGTGTTTCTGATGCATTAAGTGACTAAATAAATGTATTACAAATTTATTGAAAAAAAAAAAAAAAAGTAGGAATGAATATTTTAACTGTGAGGATTTCGCAAGTGGTTATCTTTTTAAATTCTACCACTCCTGGGATTCGACTATCTCTTCCTTACAGGTTATAAAACTTTTCCCGGGGTCTGAAAAGCCCATTGGTAAGTAACACTGGAGATGCTTGCACTGGTAATTATTCTGATTTCTGTTTTGTTAACCATTGTGAGAAGGCAGGTGGGTAGAATATATTTTCTGGACTTTTAAACATACTGTCTTCTCCACTAGGGACAAATACAACTATCAAAATACATCCTAAGTAATCTGTTTATATAAGAGAATGACTCTTTAACAGGTAATGAGTATTTTCGTTTTATAGGCTGGGCAGAGTACTGAAGTCAGCTCTGGCTGTTATTAAAGCAGCAGGAGCTCAGCAATCCTCACAGATGTTGAATTTCTCCCCTGCAGAGAACTTTTTCTTCATTTTGTCCTGCCACTGGGGTTTGGTTTTGTATGTAGACTCAGTAAACCTTCCTCTAAGAACAAGTCTCCATTAACTGGAAGGCACCAGTTAGACTCTTCCATTGTTCAGGATGGATTTGTAAGTAAAGGCAGGGCAAAATCTGAACTAATATTTTGAACTGGTATGAATCTAATATTGCAGCAGAGTTTGTTCCTCTCACATCACAAAGTAAACTTCAAGCATAGGGTTTGATGTACTCATTTTGATTGCTTGTGTTCTGAACAAGCATGACAGACCCACGTCAACTGTGAAGTGCTAAATGTAGAACAGACACAAATATATAACTTTCCCCTCCCCAGGGAACTGAAGAATGTCTTTTGTTTTTTTGAGCATTGAAATTCTCAACTAAAATGCTGCATCAATATCAGTTTGTGACAATGAATAATATTCCTACTGATCTCTAGAGCCTCTGCAAACCCTGAAGCAGGAATTATGCATTCTATTCAATGCTGTAGAAAGTTTGTTCTAAAATAAGCTATTTTCTTTTATCAAAGGAGGTGATAAGAGATACAATAAGCTATGATATAGCCACTATCGTAATAAGGAATCGTGCATCCTGGAACCCTTTTATGAAACCTAAGTGTTATAAAAATTGTCTTCCCTCTAGACTAAACAAACAATTAACAAACTGTGAAATAAGTGACAGCTCCGCAAGCTCTCATGGTGCTCCTGGGAAAAGGAATTTAAGTTTCCCATAGCTCAGAATACATAAAAATAATTCAAAGCAAGGAATGGAAAAGTATGGGGAGAATTTTCAAGACCGGTTATATCAGAGCAACTCCAGTATCCCTAGTGTAACTGGTGTATCAGCAATAGCAGAAATGGGAAGTTTCCTAATTCTGCATTGCCAGCATGGATAGGTATACCTGGTGTAAAAGAACAGTTAAGTACAGTTTCTTCCTATTATCTCTCTTGTTTGTGTCTCTTTTATGGGAAAGGAAATGGGTTTTGTGGGGAATTTGAAGAATACTGAGGAACTGTAGTCTGATTGAAATATATCATTGCATAAGGATATTGAAGGTCACACTAGAAGGTCTTTCACAACAGAATCAGGCAGTATTTAACTCCCAGAATACTCAAGGGTATGTTGCAGAATATATTTGTCCTACCTTAGGAGCCATTTGAGAAGCTGAGTCAATCTATGATGTAAAAAGTCATATTAATACTATGCTGCTTCTATTGCAACTTTGTCCTATTTTTGTGAACCTGTGTTTTTGCAAAAATGCATTAATTTAAATTTTACCTAGCGATAAGGCTGAACCATAGAAATCTGTCAAACTGCAAGACACTTCATACCTATGTGTGTGACCCATTAAACTGTGACACTGACTCAATCATGTAGCACTTCAAATAATTCAATAATATCCAAAAGCTGCCCCTATAGTATATAATTTAATAAAATTAAACAGTGGCAGATTGTAGGCACATGTATAGGAACACAATTGTTTAAAGGTACTGTTAAATAGTTCTCTTGTCCCTGTGATACAGCTCTGGCTTCACCTTCCCAGGCAATTCCTGGGTGTATTTTGAGAGTTAAAGTTAACATCCTCCATAGGTGTATTAGATGTGTCCAGCTCAGCGCTGGAGATTTACTGATTTCTGTATGGACCATTCCAGAGGATTTGGCCCCAGTGGTAGAGAACAGCTCACAGTATTCCGAAGAGCTCACAGTAGCCGAAGAGCAACTGCGGCTGTTGTGGGGACATTATGTTGCCAGGTGTTTTTCTGGAAGAAGCATCTTCCTGTGACCAGTGCTAGTCAGGTAAGTCTCACACATAACGAGGTCCTGGAGAAGATATCAGATTCCAAAAAGGTCCTGAAGGAGCATTAAAAATGAATTGATGAAAGATGTGGTTTTACGTATTTCAGTAATTGCTTTTACTAATGGTCACATTATGACCCATGTTGACACACCCTTTATACCACAGGCTAATCTGAATCAAGTTCTTTGGTGACCTAAGAAAAACCTTATGTTTTTGTGTGGTTTTGTTCATTTTAAAAAACAACTTCAAATAGAACCTTTTTAAGGCATCAGTTTGGTTTCCTTTTTTTTTTTTTTTTTTTTTTTTTTTTTTTTT
>WHYT01017975.1:400076-433069 GCA_009806455.1 Tetrax tetrax
TTTTTTTTTTTTTTTTTTTTTTTTTTTTTTTTTTTTTTTTTTTTGTGTATTTTTGTTCTGTTTTAACAACATACTTGTAGCTACTCTGTGTGCCCATAAACTCTAATCCATTATGGCAGAAGGTATCTCTGCAGTCCCCTGTGTTTTACAGTCATGGCCCTTGTCCCTTGTAAGATGGAAACCATTATTCCCCAGTAGTAATTAAGTTTTCAGTCTGTTTATGTATTTCTTTTTACATCACACATTACTGGAAATGCTCAAGAATTATTATTTTCTGAAACTTATTTTGTCAGAAATGTTTGAATTATCAAAACCAGACTTTTCCTTGGGAATGTTCCAGTTATGGGGGATGGGGGGGAATAATAATAAAAAAAAAGATATCTCTGGATGAGATTCTGTGGTCAAAAAGAAAACAGGCAGGAGAGAATAAGAAGATCCTCCCTAAAGTAACATGCAATCTGACACCTAAGACATTTTACTTTTGATGTAGAAAAATGTCGCAGTAAGGACATCAGCCAGGTCACTCAGTCACATGCAAATATCCTTTTGCTTGAAAAGGAATAATATATCTTTTCGTGTTTGAGGTTTGTTTTTGTTTCTGCTTTTGGGTTTTTCTTTGGTGCATGAAAATTTTAGGAGGTCTCCATTTCATCTGAGTGGTGATACGAAAGTTTTGAATTTCCAAAAGTTTCTTGAATCATTACCCAATCTGTTAAAGGCATTGTAGCTTAATGATCTATCTCTGCAGGAGTTGCAAAGTACTTTTAAAAATCAGATTTAGAATAGAAAATTGTTGTGTTCTGTGCAAACTCATGCTTTTCACAGCCAAGAAAGCAGTCTTGCTATTGAAATAACAACTAATAGCCACTTTTGTATTACCTTGAGGTACTTGTAACATGTGTCTGACATCTGCCTTAGTAGTGGTGAGATTCCCCTCGTTCATATTTATCCTATATCATTAGTTCTAATGGATGCTGTAAAAGCCTTTGTGTTTGATTAAAATACGTGCAGGTGATAATCAGCTGTAATACCAGAGTGGAATATTTAGGTTTAATGTCTTTAGCATTCAGTCTTCAGCATTAGTGAGTCCTTCTCAGAATGTGACTTCAGTCTTCCTTCTCTTGGTGTCCATTATCCCAAAATACAGCGATGCCAGTTTGGAAGATGCTGAAGGTATGGAACCCAGGAAAAGTAGATAATTACATGACCCCGATAGCTTTTGGAGGAGCTCTAACCATAACTGAAATAACTGCCAGAAACTGAGAAGAGTGAGCAACTGCCAGTCCCTTGCACATTCATGCCTTGGACCCAAATCTTCCCTTCAGGTAAGTCACACTAAATTATAGACCAAAATATAGCCTCTGTTTATGAGAACAGGCTGCACCTCAGTCTTGCCTCTGTGCCTGGGCAAGGTCACGAAGCAGATTCTCCTCGAAACCATGCGAAGGCACATGGAATACAAGGAGGTGATTGGTGACAGCCAACATGGCTTCACGAAGGGCAAATAATGCCTGACCAATTTGGTGGCCTTCTATGATGGGGTGACAGCATCGGTGGACAAGGGACGAGCAACAGACATCATCTACCTGGACTTGTGCAAGGTATTTGACGCTGTCCTGCATGACATCCTTCTCTCTAAACTGGAATGGCATGGGTATGATGGACAGACCACTCAGTGGATAAGGAATTGGCTGGATGGCAGCACCCAGAGTGTGGTGGTGAACGGCTCAATGTTCAAGTGGAGACCGGTGACGAGTGGTGTTCCTCAGGGGTCAGTACTTGGACTGGACCTGTTTGACGTGAACAGTGGGATAGAGTGCATCCTCAGCAAGTGTGCCCATGAAACCAAGCTGTGTAGTGCAGTCGACACACTGGAGGGGAGGGATGCCATCCAGAGGGACCTTGACAGGCTGTAGAGGTGTGCCCGTGCCAACCTCATGAAGTTCAACCAGGCCAAGTGCGAGGTCTTGGATGTGGGTCATGGCAAACCCAGGCACAAATATAGACTGGGTGGAGAACTGATTGAGAGCAGCCCTAAGGAGAAGACCTTGGGTGTACTAGTGGCTGAGAAGCTCAACGTGAGCCAGCAATGCACGCTTGCAGCCCAGAAAGCCAACCACATCCTGGGCTGCATCAAAAGAAGTGTGACCAGCAGGTCAAGGGAGGCGATTCTGCCCTTCTAGTCTGCTCTTGTGAGACCCCACTTGGAGTACTGTGTCCAGCTCTGGACCCCCAACATAAGAAGGACATGGACCTGTTGGAACAAGTCCAGAGGAGGGCCACGAAGATGATGAGAGGGCTGGAGCACCTCTCCTGTGACGACAGGCTGAGAGAGTTGGGGCTGTTTAGCCTGGAGAAAAGAAGGCTCTAGGGAGACCATATAGTGGCCTTCCAGTACCTCAAAGGGGTCTACAGGAAAGACTGGGAAAAACTCTTTAGCAGGGCCTGTTTTGATGGGACTGAGGGGTAATGTTTTTAAAATAGAGGGAGGCAGATTCTGAGAGCGGTGAGATGCTGGAACAGGTTACTCAGAGAGGTGGTGGATGCCCCATCCCTGGAAACAGTCAAGGCCAGGCTGGATGAGGCTCTGAGCAACCTGATCTGGTTGGAGATGTCCCTGCTCCTTGCAGCGGGGTTGGACTAGATGACCTTAAAAGGTCCTTTCCAACACAAACTATTCTATAATTAGAGAGATGTTATATAAAAGTGAAAATCTTTCATTCAGCTTTTTAGAGGAATTATGTTTGCTGAAGCTGTCCACCGCTATGCACAATGGTAGGCACTGAGCTCTCTGCTGAGGTAAGGTTTTGCTGTAAGGATTTGGGAGGATGGAGCGAGGAGAAGAACCTGATGCTCCAGCGGAGCAGAGATTAACTAGGTTGTAATCCAAAACCAACTTGACAACTGCTGTGTCAAAATAAAGAGATTGAAAAAAAACATTTGAGGACTAAAGCAGATGACCTTGTCCTTATCTGTAGCACGGTGAACTAAGAGAACAGCTTCTTTTAGCAAGAGATTTAATAAATACTGTTTTGGCAATTTTCTAAAAGCTATTCTTTCTTAGAGGAAAAGAGTGTCCGAGGTACAACTCTGATTAAATCCTGTGTTTAGGAGGCTTAAGAGTTTACCAGGCTACAGAGATGTGCCTATGCAAGTAGCACCTTGTCCGTTTGAGCAGTCTTGATCCAAGAGCACGTACTGGAAGCGTAGCTGAGGTCTGAGATAAAATTGCCAAAGGTGCCAAGTCACTTAGGGATTGCCTTCTCTTAGATTTCATTGAGGTTTAGGCACCCAGATTATATCACAGACATTCAGAATTGTTCCAGTTTCATGAATAGTTAGGTTAGTTTAGTTAAACCAGTGTAAAAATATGAGTTTAGTTTAAATGTTCTTTATCCTGAGTTAAGTGCATTCACTAAGAATTTAAATCCAGTTGTACCTTTTTAAGCAAAACTAAAATCAGTGATTCAGAAAAATGTCTGTAAACTAGAACTGAAAATTTATATGCATTTGATGTTTTAAAGTTTTTGCTAAAAAAAAAAAAATGATGCAAATGATGTATTAATGGGTAGAAGAGAATTTTAGTCTTAAAAATGTTTAGAAAATCTGTAATGTGGAACTGTGCTTAAATAACTAGAGCTTTTCTCAGCTCAGAGCTTCCTTCTTCCAAAAGTCTTATTGCCCATTTTTTAAAGAGAGAGAGATAATAGCAGAAAACCACTTTCTCCTCAGGAGACAAAATACTTTCCAAAATGTACAGACTGGGTTGTTAATGAAGATGTTAAATAGCACCAGTCCCAGCACTGATCCCATGGAGTACCCCACTAGTTACTGGTCTCCAGCTGGACTTCGTGCCCCTGGGCACCACCGTTTGAGCCCACAGTCTGGCCAGTTACTAGCCAGCTCAGTGTCCATTATCTGATTCTTCACCAGTTTGTTTGTGAGGATCCACTGCTCTCCTCTTGCCCACCAAGCTAAACCTGTTGCTGTAGAAATAAGAGCAATGCTCACACTTAGACTTGGTGGGTTTTTTTTGGTTTGGTTTTTTTTTTTTTTTTTAAATCTTGGAGAGTCAGGGAGGATGTTAATTCTAATTTTACTTTCCAGTGTAGGCAATTTTCCCTTGTTGGCTTAATTCATCCGATTAATAGCTTCTTCACAGAAATAAAATGATGTTTTCCTCTTTAGCTCACTAGCTTTCAGATGTTTTTCTTTCTTTGAAAGAGGATACTGCCATGACAAAATAGCAGTTCAGGATTTTAAACTCATTTTGTAACATTGTGTAGGACTGCAGAAAACCAGATTATTGTCTGAATAATCTTAAAGCTTGAGAGGAGATGCAAGATTGGATGTAAATAAAATGAGGTTGAAAAAAGAGAGACCAGGAGTTTTTCAGATATTTGATCCACGGGATTTTTTGCTCAACAAGTAACAAAAGCAATGAAGGAAATTAGCACTCCTTAATGAAGAAAAGGCTTGGGATCCCAGAGCAGCCTTTTAGCGCAGCACAGTAGCTGGGGCTGCTTTTGTGGAATATTTCAGTGCATTGTTTACTGGTGAACTCATGCGGTGGAGAGGGACGCACACAGTCATCTAGGTCCTGTCAACCAAACAAGGCAAAGGCTGACAAAAGAAACTATAGAAACTCATGGAGAGATAGCTCAAGTTTAAGTGAACACTCTTCACTTGATTGTGTGCTCATAGCCTGACATCGTTAGAGGCTGCAGATAAGGACAATTTAACTTTTTTAAATTGTAGTTTCTTGATTTTCTAACCTTGCATTTTTTTTTACCATGCTTAATGAATGTTGTTGGTTTTAGTAGAAAAAGTCTTAATTCTGATAAGCAGTACAACTTTGTGTATTATCTGTTGCATACGCAGCTTTGTCTCAGACTGTGTGTAAAAGCTGAATGTCTTTTGATGCTAATTGCAATACAATAATTTTAATGGATTTCTGGTTGAGCAGCTGCTCTATTTTGAGCTTAACCCGGTTGTCAGTTGTGTACAATGTTGCCAAATGTTAACTGCTAAGGAGGAATTTTTCTTCAGCAGGTGTTTGTGTATTGAATGAATCAAAATCTTGCGAGAAAAATAGCAGATCATGTATTTATAGACTGCATCAGAATGGATGGCTGAAAGGAGGGAAGGAGTGGCAAATAAAACGTATGCTGACAGTCAGGGCTTTTTCACTTCATGTACACTGAAAATCATAGTGTTTTCATTGTGTAGCTCTTGGTTTAACTGTGCCAGCTTTCTGGTCTTACAGTTTTATGTGTATTATGCATAAAGCGTACTGAGGAAAGCCAGGGCTTTTGGTACAATACTGAAGGGTCATCCAGCGTAAGGAAACTTTCCCACTATAGGTATTGTGATGCAACTAATTCCCAATTACTCTAATTCAAAGCTAATTACTTCTAAATGTGTCATATAGGGATTATGCCTAAATGTGTACATTGGGTCTACATGGGGCCCTGTGAAAGATGGTTATTAAATTTCATTTATATTTCTAATGTCTTGAAATGTTTGAATCCAAGGCAATAGTTGCAATACTTTGCAGGGAATATCTTCCACTCTTATGTTTATTTACTGCTGTTCCAGTGTTTGTTACTGCAGAAATACTAAAATTAATTACTACTCAGTGCCTCAGTCTTGTGATTGGGCTGCACTGGTGCTGCAGTGCTTAAGCTTTTTGTTTCAGATGTCAGATCATACAGAATTTTTTTTTGAAGTTCTGTTTAATTTGGGACTCCTGTGTTCTTGTCAAACTCTAGATTGGATAAAATATTAAGTTGGTTTTTACATTAACATTTCCTTGTAGTTTCTGCTGAGTACAGGATTTTATTTCTTGCTTTTTGTTGGTGGTGCTGTGTATTGCTGGAAACTTGCCAGGTGTAAATGCAGTTTACAGTTGGTGTGTTTGTAAGCAGTCTTGGTTCTGCATGAGAAGAAGACATTAAATGCGTTCTGGATCATTTGCTCCTCCTCGTTAGGCAGACGCAGTGGAACACTGAAACATGAGCTTAAGGGTGTAGAATGGAAAGTCAAATGTTTCTTGTATAGGTGCTGAGTTCAGATGGTACCTAAAATGTCAAAAGGTATGTCTGGCAATATCTGTCAGAGTGATGGAGAACCATTTTCCCCTCTGTTTGTCTGTGACATATGACCCAAAACATATTTGGAGAATACACCACACATTTAAATCTAGCTTTTATAATATCTCATCAGTGCTGGCTAGCTTGACGTTCAGAAATTCACCTCATAATTGAAAATCAAAATCAGAATCTTCTAACATTTACCATACTTTCCAAACTTGATGGAGACTCTCAGCGAGCTCCTGTGTTTTGGCATATCTCTGTGAATGTAACATCTGAAATAAAATCAGCAAGAATGAATGAGCTGCAGTAGCTTTTAACAAGCCACATGACTGGGCAGCAGTGTCAGAATTGTGTCCTTGACTGTTGCTGCAGCAGTGCTTTTAGGAAGTTTGGCCTACTCCAGTGAGCTGGTGGGATGAGACTGATAATGCTCAGAGTAGGGCTGAAAATGGCAAACCGCATGGACAGCTCTTATTTCTAGGGTTTTTTTTGTGTTCAGCTGTAGCCGTGGAAGCCTTCTCATGGGATTTATCAATGAGACTGGGAAAAAACTCTCATGTAGGTACCAAAGTGAGATGGTCCCTACACCTGCCCAGGAAAAGTGAGCAAAGAAACCTTCTTTGAGATTTCTGCCCTACACAGGAGCAGAACAAAAAGTGCAAAGAAATCATAATAGAAGGCTTCCATTTCCTTAGGCAGCCTCTGTCATAGCTACAGGGATTTTAATATATTCTCCAGCATATCTCACTATAAAGTGCAAGGTCAGATCTCAAATGTGCTATTTGGTCAAATCTTTTGTAGATTAATCATTGTGTTTCTTGAATAGGGCTCAGAATTAGGATGTGATTTACTGATGTAGATACCCAGGCAGAGGTCAGAATCTTACAATGCCGTTACACTGTTGTGCCATTTGGTGCTAGCATGGCCATGTTTCCAGAGGCTCTGGTTCTAGAGCTGAGCAAAAGAGTTTTGCCCTTAGAGCTACAGGATCAGAGTGCTAAAGCAGCTGGTTGTGCTTTAAAAACCTATCTGAAAATCTTCCCTAGATGTGCTTTATCATGTGCTTTCTGATTTCTTAGATTTTGCTCTCCATAACCTGCTTAAGATTTTTCTGAGGCTGACTCTATCTGATGAGTTCTTCAAGTTCTGAACTTTCTTGACTGAGCAAAGGCATAGACCCTTTTAAACCAGCAAAGAGATTTTAAATTACCATCTCAAAACCTTAGGGGCTGTCATTCTTTCCTAAAACTGAGGGAAAGTTTGCTGACATTCTTTCCCCTAAAACAAAGGGAAGATTTGCGAATATGGGGCAAACCTCAGAAAGAGGAGAAATAACTTTCCTGCTCTTTAGGGCTTTTAAATTTATGTATATGCAATCTTTTTTCCCTTGCTATGAATTTCTGATGTTTCCATAATTGCATAAAAGAGGCAGAATATTTTCTGCTCTAATCTTTGCAAGTGCATCCTGATGAAGTGGATTAGCACTGATTTTCAATAATGCTAATGTCCTCTCTCTTTAAATTTTACTGTTTGCTGTGAATTGCAAACACTGTACTTAAGGTTACTAGAATTAGATGTGTCAATTGAACTTTGCATTCAGAAGTTTCCTCAGCAAAATCTGGGCTGAATCTTCTTAAAATTCCATGTATTTTCTCCATAGGCTTTTTCAAATGACTACATGAAAATGAATGTGCTCAGTTGTAAAACACGTTTGACGTGCGGAAAACGGACTCCACAATCTGTAAGATTGTAAAGTAGGTATGTTTATTCAGCGCTGGGCAGCACGGGGGGGTAGTCCCACCAAAACCGTGCGCACCTGACGCGGCAACTCTCTTTAAATTTATACAACCAAATATTACATATACATAAAGTTTCGCAATACGCCTATACATATGCATGACCTATCCCCGCTTCGTATTAAAATTAGTCCCGAGGGGTCATTTCCATAAACTCCTCCTGTCTGGGCTTGCGCAGTGCCTCCTGGTGGTGGTGGTCGGGGGTCGTGGGGATGAAGGCAGGTGACTCCTCTTCATCACCGCTAGTAACCTTTTGTTCTTGCGCAAACTCAGTTATCCTTTGGCTTTTATTCAAGCTGCAGGGTCGGTCTCAGCTGGTTCTTGAAGCGACCCCCCTAGTCCTTAGCAGGAACTGTCTTTCCTGAAGAATCGCAAGACTTTCTGCTTCAGATAGTTTGCACAATGGTTAGCAAATCGTTAAGCAGGTGGCTAGCAAAACATTAAGCACTATTTATCAACTTGATTCTTTAGTATGCACAGCAATAATTAATCAATTCTATATCTACTAAAATTTCTTTAACTCCTTCTCTCACGTTTAATTGAGAAATGAGCAAATCACTACATTAACACTGCTTAACTTTAGATTTCTAACCTCAGTGCCATTGGTTGACTAATGTATACTGGGGTTACAAAATGTGAAACATTATTCATTTTTAATAACAAAAGTAATACTTCTCAATGGCAAAAAGGACATAAAAGAATCACCTTTCATCCCCAGTATTTAGAAGTTAAGGCCTTTAAAGTAAGATATCTGGTTATCAAAGGTGAATACTGTTTGACTTTTTTTGCATAAGACATCTAAAATATTCAGTCAGTGCCAGAAATGCTATCCAGCGGAAACATCAAAGGGAGCAGGGCTCATTAGGAGAACTCTCCTGAATTTGACGCGTGCCTCCAACATGCTGAGGAGCCTTCAGAGCAATGTGAAGGGATTTATCATCCTGACTCCCAGAAAAGTCAGTGTGAGCTGCACAGTTAAATCACTGCAAACTGCTTTGAAATTCCCCTGCATATTTAGGGAAGTTTAATTGGGATGGAAATATAGCTATGGCAAACATTGGGATAAAACTTTTCCTCAGTCACTTTGTGACATTGCTGTGTGACAAGCTTCTTTCTTTTTTTCTGATATCAAATATCTCTGAAACCAGATACATCAAAAGCCACTAGTAAGTGCCTCATTGGTAAGAGCAGATATGCTGGCATACTTAGCAGTCTGGAGGATTATTATGTAGATTCCTATGTATATAGGTTAGTATATAGTAATAGTCTACTCTTACTTCTGCCATGTTTTGAGAAGTTCTCCTAAGTGAAAGTAATTTTCGTTTGGAAAAATTAGTCCAAACCATATTGTTTTTCTGAGGTGCTTCTCTGGTCTTCATTGTGTTAGGTTTTGAGTGCAACATTCTTTTTCATAACACACTTGCCAGGTTGGTGTGAGTGGTGGTGTCTCCATTTTAAAAACAAAAAACAAGGAATAAAAAGATGAAGGATGTGTTTTTAAAAAGAGAGACAGTACTTTCTCACAAGTGCCTTAGTAGAGCTTGGTAATTGGTTAGTTTGCCCAAACTCCCGAGTTTAAGACTAATGAAACTAGCAGTAGACACAGCTTACTCTGAATGGGAAAACTGGTCTCCTTCATGCTCTCTGTTTGCTCTGCACTTCCACAGCTTCTCTTTGACTCACTGACTGTGATTTGGAGAGGGGAACCGAAGGAAAGACATGGAGCTTTCAGAGCTGTAGCTGGGAGAAGTAAAACAAAGCAAATAGGAATGACATTAGCCACTGAGTTGTAGGAGAAGGGAGGTTTCATAGATACCTTTTTTAAACTAACACTGAAGTCCCTTGTAAATGTGGCTTTTTGTTTTCTGATTTCACTTTTAGCTCTTTTTTTTTTTTAAGGATTAAACTGCTCTAAACTGAAGCAAAAATATTTGGTTTAGATCAAATATTTCATTTGATACAAGTCTAGTTTTTATTTGTTAGCTTTCATGCCCCATGCCAATGTGTTGTTTTAGGTTAACCTCACACGAGAACCGAGGCACATAAGGAACTGAACCATGAAAAATCAATCAAGACTCCTCAGCAGTGCCTGGTGGCAATGGCAACAGACTGAAATGCAGGGAATTCTGTTTAAACATAAGAAGAAAAAAAAAAAACGAAACCTTTTTTTCCTGTGAGAGTGGTCAGGCACTGAAACAGCTAGCCCAGAGAGGATGTGGTCTTCCTCCTTGAAGATATTCAAAAGCCATCTGGACATAGTCCTTGGCAACTGGCTTTAGGTGGCCCTGCTTGAGCAGGTGGGTTGGACAAGGTGACCTTCAGAGGCACCTTCCAACCTCAGCCATCCTGTGATTCTGTGAATAAAGGTACAGAGACCGTGTGCTGAATGTGCCACACATTTTAATGAAAGAAAAAGTGGTGTGGGGTTTGCTTCTAGCGAGGTAGCTCATTATCTTTAGGAGTGCTGAGGTAGTATTGCATTGTTACTATAGGAACCCAAAGGTTTTACCGGAAATAGACGTGATAAATATACCGTATTAGCAACATAAAGCTGCACGCTTTTATATATGTATGAATATCAAAACTAGTCTGCATTACTACTACCTAAAATCCTACAAATTGCCTGATTTTTAATTAAAATAAATAGCCCTCTGTTTCATTGCAAATTCTATTAAGAAGAGGGTTAGGCCAGAATAATAATTGGCTGGAAATAATAGTTCAGAACTATCTACTACGAGAAGCCTTGATCTGTGAGAGGGATTCTTTCTTTTGAATGTCAGGGTAGAGTACTCTAATGCAGCAGTTCCTGCATTTTGGATGTTTCATGGAATCAAAATTCTTCGTGCTTGTGTCCATCAAAAATTTCTTGGTAATTTTCTTATACCACTAGAAGTCTGCTCCTAGATTCCTAGTTAAAAACATCTGAAACTGTAGCTGTGTTAAATCTGTGCAACCATGTTGTTAATTTGAGCTCTGCTTGGGTGAAAGCGGCTATATATATGCAAAAGCATAACTGCTCTGAAGACTGATTGTTTACCTGCTGGATTCAGACTTCCTGTGTGTTTTTCTACTTAAAACAGAAAACAACTCTTCTGCAAATTCTTGCAAGTGTCAGCAGTTTCTGTGGATTTAACTTCTTTCTGTTCCTGGGAAGATGATGGGGTTCACTTTCTAGAAGTCAAAGAAAATGTAATAATCTTCCTGTATTACAAGGCTGCTGCCAGGTCTCTGGATCTTCAAACTATATCTACTAGAGACACTGAAAACTCACCTTTAGCCCAAGAAAGCTGCAAGATTTTCCTGAGTGATTTATTTCAATAAATTGATATTAGCCTTGTGCCAGCCTTTACACCACATATTTGCTATAGGTAATTTAAATGCACTTGGTAGACTGCAGTAACTACTTGGGATGAACATCATGAACATGCCCCGTGAAATCAATAATGTTTCCAGACATAGGGAAGATTCTGGGGAGACTGACAGCACTGGTCGCAGCTCATCAGCTCAAAAACACTGTCTGCAGCTGCATTCTTCCAAGACACCTTGGAACAGCCCGGGTGACAGAGAAAAGTTTCCTAGGAAACTGGGGATGCAAGACCACACAGCTTTTGTGGCTTTTCAACAAATAGTTAATGGCAGTGGGGGTCTTGATATTGTTGTAATATTCTGTGGCTTCTAATGCGCTTCCAGGCTGAATGGTTGCCACACGCGGAAAATTTGCTCAGAATTTCACCCCTTGCACTGTAATAGCTCCTGCCTACATCACAGCCTGTAGGTTATAAGGGAGCTATTAAATCATACGTTAAGTGTAAAATTTGCAACTTAGTGTATCTCTTGAAAGATTTTGAAATCTGAACATGTGGCCAGCTGTTAGTTCAGCCTGGAGCCTTCTGATTCCATTCAAAAACAGGTAAATACTGTGTTGCTTTGTTAAACCAAGTCATTCTTGTGCACATACAACAGCCTGCTGCAGCTGTTGCTAGAATAGGAGTAAAATATATTCAGAATATCAGGTGGATTGGTCTTTGATTATCATTTAGTGTTATTCATAACAGCATATATGTTGTATAAGCGGGTGAAAATCAATTAAAATCAAAGGAAAGGGAGGTTTTTTTTACACTGAATTTTAATTAGAAATATGCACACTATGTACTTATGTACTGTCAAAAGAGAGGATGTTTCTCTAGATTAATTCAAGTGCCTATTAAAAAAAATTTCAATCCACTTCAACTTATCTGTGATACTGCTTATAACCATACCAGTTATTGCAAATGGCCAGCTGTCAAGATACAAGACTGTCTTCTGTTCTCATGCAGATTGAGTTTAGTTCCTTAGTATTGCAACTATTATCAGGACTCAGAACCAGTCAGTAGATCAAACAAAAGGTCATTTTATCCATAAGCAAAAAGAAGTGAAGTAGTTCTTATAATTTTGATGAAATTGCTGTGCTTTCTTATTTTTATGTGGCTCGTGCATAGTGTAAAATAACTAGTCATTTCTGAAATTTGCCTGTATCTCATCCTGTTGCAGTCACATCAGGATTTGACCAGAGGCAGTGCTGCAGAAAATATAGAATAAAGAGAAGGCAAATGTGAACAGTAGTAGAAAATTCTGTTATCAGAGTCATATATATGTAGGAAAAACTCTGTGTAATGAGTCTTCTTATTGCTGCTTCTCATTTTGTGCTTAGTGAAATGTTTTAGCTTGTTGAGGAAACACTGCATCCAAGAATCACACCAGTGACTTCCACATGTTGTGCGGAAGGATTGTGCCCATTGTTGTGTTTTTTATATGGCTTTATTGCTTGTAGGGTCACCCAAGGAGCTCTGCACAGATAAAAATCAAAGCATTGCAGAAAATGTAAGTACATGATGGGAAAGAAAATACAAACAAAATACAAGCTGTTTTGTGCAAACTGTTTGTGCACGTGTACGTTTGAAAAGTGTATTCTTTGTAGGACTCCTACAATTAGTTTACCATCTTTCTAAAGGTTTTTTAGTTTTACGTGATAAACATTGCATGCATTTTTTAAACTGGCTCTAATATTGTTGTGTTTGATATGCTGCTATATATTATGAATGCTCCTAATAATCTCTTCAGATGGAGTTTCAACTTGATCTGCTTCACTTATTAAAATGGGAGATCAAACAGAATTTTGAAGGTCAGGATCACTTTTTAAAAAATATCCTTGTCCGTATGGCATATTCAGATACTAGAGCAGTGACGGGTGGAGTGATAGATATTTAAACTGTTAAGCATACTTAGCTAAACCGATATCTTTTCTTGAAGAAAAACATTCTTCCTCTAAAACTGTCTTACATTGTGCATTCTACAATGGAATATAATAGAAATTGAAAAAAAAAGCTATTAAGTCAATCCAGGCCATCATTCCATGGAGGCAATATCGTTTGCTGCATTGAGGTTTTTAGCTCTAATTGGAACTAGTTTTCCCTTTCCCATACAATGGGGTTTCAGCTGCATCCCGTGGGAGATTATTTTGCAGTACAATAACTCTGCTGAGATGTTTTGCTGATATCTGGCCTAAATCTTCCCTCCTAATTTCATCCCATTGTTTGCTGTTATAGCCCTAGGTATCACACTAAACAATTCCCCTTCTTCCTAAGTGGTTAACTTGTCAAATATTTCTGGACAACTCTATTCACGCTTAGTTCAGTTGTTGTTTGGTTAGTATCTAATCTTAACATTTCTATATAGATTTATGCTCAATCCCCTTAACCTCTCTGTGGTTAATCTTTTTTCATGCTTCCCCCCACCCCTTCTTCCCCTGCCCTCCCCCGTATTTGTGGATACCATAGTTTTGACAGCTACTGAGCAACAGCATCATCTGGAGTGCATTACAGAACATAAGACTGAGCTGTCCATAGATGCATCAGCTTTATTTTTTTTTTGCCCTGCCACATTGCCATTTAAGTTGAACTGCATATACACTCTTCTAAGTTTCTTTTTCTCAGGCTTACTGCTTTACAAATCTTTCTTTCCTATTGCAGTTCTGGATTTTTTTCTTATGAGGAAATTCAGGAAATACAATTAAATGAACAAGTGCTTGTTGAGTTTTGTCCTTTTCGATTTTTCTGTTGTCTTGCTGTAACATGGATCAATAAATTAACATTTGTCATTTTACTTCGATACCATTAAAATATTGTTTAGGATTCTCACATCAGTTGGAATAATAAAACAGTCTTCTCATTGTAATACATCACTAAACAGATAAAATGAGTCCTACATGGTAATGAAAACTGTCTTGAGAATATTAGTAAGGCTGCTGCTTTCTTATCTTTCCAAATAATTCCCCTCTAGAAAATGGTGACTTTTGGAAGAATAGGAGTACAATTGAGTCTGTGAATGGAATTTATAGAAGTCTCACATCCCTTCTGATTTAATATAAAATTACTGTTTAGGATTTTTTTTTTTTTTTTTTTTTTTTTTTTTGTGTGTGTGTGTGTGAGTCTTGCAATATTTCTCCTCTTGCTGGAGGCACTTGTAGATGTAAGAATCTCAGCTTCCATTTTTAAAAGAATTGCCCTTTTAGGCTTAATTGACTGCAAAGAAAAGTTGAAAATATGACTCAGGAGTTTCCAAAAGCAAAAATAAAAAATGCAGATAAGAGGAAGTGAACCCTTTTTTCTCTCTTAATGCACTGATATTTAAGCAAGTTATTTGTCATTGTTTAGCCCTAGTAATCACACAGTTGCTCACTCCCTCTCCAGCTCCCCAGCGTGAGGGGGGAGAGAATTGGGAAGAAAGGAAAACTTATGGGTTGAGACGAATACAGTTTACTAGAATAGCAAAGGAAGATTACAATAACAACAAAATATAGGGATACTGAAGTTTACAAAATGAACGGTACATCCGATGTCCCAATGACGGATACAGCCTGGCCCAACAGTGATCACAGAAACAAAACTGAGCAGCCAGCAAAGGGGAGAGAGAGGGAGAGCTGTGCCCCAGCCAACCTCCACTTACATACTGACCATGACGTTTATGGCATGGAATACTCTGTTTGGACAGTTTGGGTCCACTGTACTGGCTGTATCCCTCCCAGCTTCCTGCATATTAGCAAGACTTCAAAAGCCAGTGTCCTTGGTGTCATTAGCAACTACTTACAACATCACTATATTATCAACATTCTTCACATACTAAATCCAAAACAGAGCAGTTACTGAGGAGAAAAGTAGCTTTATCCCAACCAAAACAAGGATATTTCCAAATTCTTTAGATTGACCTATAATTTTTAATTTCTTCCATCTGACTTCACAACTACATGAGTGTTTGTGGTCCTCTTCTAGATTGGCTGAGAAACAAGTAGTTGACTGAGGAGCTTTTGTGGTGTGATCCTCTTTCTCTACAAAAAATGACCAAATTCTTACACTGGAAGTGAAGGTAATCAAACAGGACACACTGTTTTGTCCTCAACATACCTTCCAGTCACTTTGATTTCTCAGTCCTGAAGACACATTTGTCAGGATTCATTCCTGGTCCTTACTCAGGCTCCTCAGTCTATTTCATTGTATCTTTCCATAATGTTAATTTTCAACAACATGCTGCTTCTTAAGTCAGAGATAGGAAGCGTCTAAAAGGGCCACCACAATAAGAAGATAGCAATATTTTAGGAAGATTTGTTTCTCAATGTGTCCTATAGCTGATCCACTCCATCTGCCCTGTCCTATGAAAGGGTCTCACTTATTTTCATATGTTAACTCAGTTCCCTTCCTTTACTTCACCTCTGGGATGAATCTCTCCTGCCATGACAATTTTCTCTGGCACTGAGATTAGGTGAATAGCAAAATAATTTAGTAGGCTAGAAGGGTATGTCTTTTCATCTTTATATAGCACTTTTGAATATATAGCATATAATGTTCCTGTAATGTACATATTCCTTCACATACTATTGTGTATTTTACACACAAGCTGTAACTTGTACCCAGTGCTAACTAGATTACTTTTTTTTTTTTTTTGCATTAGGAAAAATTGTGTTGTATTTCTAAAGAAATGTTCTTAGGAATGCGTACAGTGGCTTGTGCTATGTATTGCAATTTTCTCAGCTACTTTATGGAATTTCTGCAGCGACAGCTTTTAAAGGACAATATGGCACAGCAGAGGTAATTCTCGAAGGCTGCAATTACTAGATCACTAAAAACCCAGAACCATAAACTATTCTTAGGGCTGTCAGTGTCTACTCCTGAAGCTATGAGGCTGTCAAGCAGAGACAGGAAAAAAGACATGTTGTTATAGTCATGATCCATTTCAAAAAACACAGGAAACCACACATCAAAAACTGTTTTAAGGGGTGGCATATGAATTGAGATGTCAGCAATGTTGCTTTTATAGCTTTGAAAGTAACTTCTGAAGTTTTGGGAAGATTCATTATATCATTTGTAAGCTGTAGCAAAGACCACAGAAATTAGTTTTATTCACCTTACATTTGATCATAGCAGTTCAAAACCACCAACAGCTGGAGCTTCAAGATGAAAAGAATGTGAGCTCATGATGTTGTGCAGGCAGAGAGCTGAACTCTGAACACAGACATTACTGGTTTCTGACTGGATAGAAGTGAAAACTACTGAGTGATTTTGATATCAAAATCTCTCTATGGTACTTCATTGTCTTGGATTAGTTATCATAATGTAACATTCTGTACACGTCAAGATAGAGATGGCTCTTAGTAATGTAGCTTCTCAAAATCAGCTGTGTACCCCATCAGCAAGGATTTCTTTTTGCTAGTTAAAATAATACAGAAATGGCATTGCAGGATTTTATTATGTAGAATCATAGCTATTTGATGTAAAGATACAGCTAAAAAGTTTACTTATTGTGGCTTTGGTAATATTTGGTGATTGAGTAGATTTACCTTATTGTGCACGAATGAATTGTGGTAGTCAAATACCTAGTTTGTTTCAACGTAGAGTGGTTTGAGTAGGTTTATTCCTGAATAGTTGACTTCTCTATGTGTAGTAGCATATGCTACAAATCTGTCGATTTCTATAGGTAATGTTTTTTTTCCGCATCAAGGTGCTCTGTTATCAGATGTGCCCAGCTTTCCGCAATTGCATTGTTTGTTGTTTATTCATGGTAAGGATAACAGTATGAAGTAGTTATCATTAACATTTGTATCAATGGATCAGGGTTTCGGAGGTCGTTGTGCATAGCAAGATTAATTAATAGGGATAATAGGGAAAAATGCAGTGGCTAGTGAAAACATACAAAAGCATAAATCTAAATTTTAAAACATAAACACTTTATAAAGATGAATAGTTCCAAGAAATGACATTTGAAAATAAAAAATGAATTGAGATCAAATTTGAAATGACTGTTAATTTGTGCAGTCTGTTAATAGCATACCTGGCAAATCAGGGATCACTGTATCATGAAGTTATCTAGTTTGGGTTTCTATTGCTCTCAGGGCATAACTGCTGATATTAAAACATACAGATAAGCAAATGTATTTCTACTGTTATAAAACAAGATTGGAAGTATTCAAATCTTCAACATAGTTTTGTGTTTTATGACATTGCCGTAGTATTTGAGAACCTGATCACTCCTGGAATAGGTGCTGTTTGCAACCAGTATGACTGCCTGCCCAGTGCATCCTGGCATTAGCATTTTTGATAGTTATGCCTTGAACAAGCCAATCTGGTTTAGTGTTGGGAGTACTGCTGATAGCTACATCAAAACTACATGTGAATGTTTTTTTGGTTTGGTTTTTTTTTTTTTTTCCTCATTATTGTAAAGTTGCTCATGCATTATTGAGATCATCAGAAATACTTTTGTCTTTGGACAAAAGGTATGAGAAGCTGTGAAGACTCTAATTTGTATTGGTGCCTGCAGAAGATTGTGTAGGAGTAGCTACAAAACAGATTTTCTGATTAAAACATAGATAGTTATATGATTGTGATAATGCCAGTTACTTGTACAGATGGGTAAAGGAGGAGAAAGACACAAAATAAAGAAATGAAGCTATAAATACCGAGGGTGCTATGTATGAAATCCTAATGAATATTCATATAACAACTAAAGCAACTGCCGGCATAGAGCATTAATCCTTTTGCAAATAACAATTAGCAGCATAAGGTTGTAAAATGGGTGTTAATTTGCACATAGTATCAAGAGTTAAGAAATCTGGATAAACAAAAGCTTTCTTAATCTGTAGAAAAATTCTGCACTGTGAATCAGATTGCAAAATCAGGAAAAGATCTAAGTCACATTGCAATTTCTAAACTGGTTGCAGAGGCCCAGTCATTCGAGCACAAAAATGAACAGCCTTCCTAAATATTATCTATATTGAAATCAGCAGTAAGAACACACTGCCACAGGACTCAACTCATTCACTGAATTCAACTGTAATGGAAGTAGCATATAGAAAGGTAAATTCAGTTTTCTTTCTTTCTTGCTATAGAGGTGATTGGGAATGACAAATACAGTATTGTTGTACTGATTCTGCTGTATAAATTACAATTATCAATGCACAGTGCATAGTTTGTGCTGTTACCATTGGAGGCTGAGTACGTTTTCAATCAAGGAGAGTTTAACAACGACTACTACACCTATGTGATGTGCTGTATTGCTTTGTGTATTGAGATTTGAAAGCATTGTTTCTATGATGCATGCCCAAAGTATTTCGAATCAAATAATTTATGGCTTTCTTAATGTGTGAATGCAGAGACTATGCATGTACGCCTACTACCTATGAGTTTATACTGGTTGAGGATGTGGAGCAGATTTACAGAGCTATGTTGATATGTTAACAGTTGATTTGGCATTTAATATCATCCTACACAGGTATTTAACTAAAAATTATGTGCCTGACTTCAGCTAAAATTCAATAGATATTCCAGATTTTTATGAATTCACTCCTTTTAAAACACTATCTATCCAGATTTGCCCCTAAATACTTTTAAGTAGTCAGACAGTGACTGTTGTTTACTTGTGGAGCTGATATGGAAAATTAAGAAATGCATTACATTAAGTAATGCATTACATTATGAAGGTACACATTTAAGCTGACAGTTGTAGATGAAACACGACCTTTGGAGTGATACTAAATCTGAAACAGGTAAGAATGACCCCAAATGACACTTGGTGTCCTATATCAAAACGTTGCCAAAAAAAAGGGAGATAAAGAAGAGAGTGTAAAGAAGACAGCAAGTGTAAAGTGCTGTGTTTTGTTTTGTTTTGAGTAATTGCTACTAATTATCAGTTTAGTAGGCTCATCTGAATCATCATGCTTAATAGCCACTGAGGGGGAGATCTCTTTTCCATAAATTCATCTAATCCCTTTTTGAGCCCATTTTAGTAATACCACTGTAGCAATGTGGCTGTCTCCCACTGATTGCCATATGCACTCAGTCTATTAGCAGTACAGTATGCCCAGCAGTGTCTGCTACTGGTATTTCAAGTATTTGAATGTGTTTGTACTTGTTTTCTTTGTTTTCCACTGGCATTTTTTGTGCATCAATGAGTCAAATCAGTTGATGGCTTTAAAACACTGAGGAATCCATATATTCATGATATTTTAATGGCTCGCTAGAGTGTAGGTGTGCCACAAGGAAAGAAAAAAATACAAGGAAAGAAAAAATCATGTTATCTTTAGAGAAACATCTATACAAATGGATATTAATTCTATCATCTTCCCTTCATTTCTCGCCCCTCCGAAATGCCTTTAAGGCCTTCCTCTCACCCCTGTGAGTTTAGTCTAATTATCTGTTAATGATGAAACTGGTGGTTCAATACACTTGTTCTGATGTGCTGCAGACTATTTTTTAGCAGCATGAAATCATCATGATAACAAAGTTTGACAACAAAATATAAACATTCTGAGAAACAATTTATCCATGAGAAATGGAAGTTTTGATATACCTGAAACTTGCCAAAGTTTTCTAGTAACATATTGCAAACAAAAAAAAAAAAAAAAAAAAAAAAAAAAGGGGGGGGGGAAATGATAAAATTGAAACAGTTCTGAGTGAACATTTTCTTTACATTTGCAGAATATATCACTAGATATTTAGGTACGATTTGAAAAATGGAGGAGAAAGAGATAATATCATCATATCTGACATCAGGAAAGTTGCTTGATATAAGACAGGCAGTTTTGTACCTGCTATCCACACAATGAGGGACTCGGAGTAGCATTTATCCTCCTAGTTTAAGAAGAGATTTTTGGAACCATGTCAGAATATGAACCAGTTTTAACTATATCTTGTGGAACTAAATCAGCATAAATAATGAACTTGTTATTTTAGTTTGATCTATGAGTAGTCATACTACTTTACTTTCTGGATTAAGAATTTTTGACAACTAATATCAAATTATCTTATCTTTACCAACAAATTTTAAAGAAATAAAAAGCCAGTGAATATTTTAAGCAGAAACACATATGCCAACATAGCTATAAATGTTCGTGTTCAGTCAAAAACTGTTTCTATTTCAAGTGGTTCCTGATTAACTGGAATGCAAGCCCCTAATTAGATACTATAGATGGGATACTTAGAGCAATATCCTTTTTAGAATCAGAAATTAATATTTAAAATGGGTGCCTGACAAATTTTATTGTAAAATTTATTATTATGTTTTTCTTAAATTTAAAGGTGGTAGAAAAAAGAATATGCAAACCCAACTTTTTCCTAAAAAGATAAATTGACTCATTGCACTAAAGTTAAGTACAATATTAATTCTCTGCAGATACTGAATAAACTTTGACATTTCATTTTCCAGTTTATGCAGAAACTTAGGTATTTTGGAAATTCTTTAAAGAAGTCCTCTAACTGAAGGAGGACTCGAAGTAAGCCTCAGGCTTACTTGCAAAGCCACATGAAGGAATAGCACCTCAAGGAACAGTATGTTTGCCAACTGTATTTCCAGGTATTGTTAACATAACTGATTCTGCAGTAGTGGCTTGTATTACATTTAATTGATTGCCCTTGATTTAAATGACATAAAATAGCAAGCACTATTCAGAAATTTCTATGTAACAAGTAAAAAGCTGTAAAGCTTTGGAATACCTGTAAAAAAATATTTAGTTAAATTATAAAAGTGACAATTTAAAAAATTCTTCTGTTAGCCCAGAGCTTAATCTAAATTCCTCAAATAAATCCCTAAAAATTTGTAAGGCATGTCACGAACATGGTTCAACATTAACGTGAATCCAGGTAATGGATATGGAGCTATCCTAGTGAAAACTATATGCTTCAGATCTTAATTTGGGGAAATCATGCTGCATTTTAATGCTACCTATATGAATCGAAGTTGGGGAGAAACATTTTGACTGACATCTTGAAATGGAAGTCACACTTATACTGTCTTTATGACATGAATTTATGGAAATTTTTTGTTAGTCTTCAACTCAGCAATGATACAAAAAATCATTCTTTCATCATATCCAGTTGAAGAGTAAAATTGCCTAGATGTATTTAAATGAAAAAGAATGAGATTGCCTCGAGAAAGTTAATTTCAAGATACGAGTAAAGTGTTAAACTCGAATTTGCTCTATGCTGTCAGGAAGGTTGAAGTACTGTAGAGACAAGAAGTAAGAAATTCAATATGTCAAGAACTAATATCATAAGGAAAACAAAGCAGATACAGAAATAATCTTTCAATCAGAAATTGTATTTGCTGAGATGTATCACCTTATGCATACATACAAGAGAAGATTGCTTGTGTTAAAATAAGATGATGTTTATAAAGTACTTATTGGACACAAGATAATATATCTGACAAGTTTCAGGAAGAATATAAATGTGAAATATGATGTTCAGCTAGATATACATTCATGGATAGGATGCTGCCCCTTTTCACTGCAATGCCAAGTACATATTTAACTCAAGTTTGTGATAAGCACAGTGAAAGCACTATGAAATTATTACTTAAAATGGATGGAAATTAATGAACAGAGTGTAAGTGAAAAAAGCAAATGTGAAAAATAGTCAGTGTGTTGTTACTCCCCAGATTAATTTCAGGATGTCTAGAAATTGGCAGGAGTGATATTGTTTATCATGGCCATTCAAGAAAATACGTAAAGTATTGCCATGCTTTTCTCAGCTGGCTCTTTTTTGCCACTTACAAGCACTGAAGTAAGTACATAGAACAAATGAAAACAAGAAAAAAAAAAAGTAATTCTTTCCTTTATACATATAGCACTGTGTGATATACTGTTGGACAACATCAGTTGAAAAAACAAAGAAAATGCAGTTGAAACTGAGCCTTGAAGTAGGAAGAAATGGCTGATCGTGGTCTATTTCTGCACATGAAGAACAGAGAAATTTTCTTAGGTAATGTGGATGCTGTGTAGGCTGTGGCACTAACTAGCTAAACCCGCTAATGCGAGGAAACGAGAGAGACTGTGAAAGGGATGGAACAAAGAGCTTTAGTAGTAGGAGCTAGACTGCTGGTTTGTCTGACAGTTCAGACAACTCCTGGGTATGTGTTTTATGTATGTTGGTAGTTATAAATAGCACTAGAACTTTGTGGGACATAGCATGGCTATGCTGTGATGAGGAGCTTGACTTGCAGAAGCCCTGAAGCATATCAAGTGCAGGAGTGCTGAAGGAACTGTTGTTCTGTAGTTGGACATTATTTGGTTGTATTTCAGACTTGGAATATGACGTCTGTTTTTTCAGCATGTTTTTTTTTATTTTAAAGGGAAAAATGTATAAAGTTCAGGTTCACATCTTGTCTGTTTTGTCCACTTTGGAGATCCAATTACATCACAGTGATAGGTGCTTGTGGCAAGGTGTCTGTTGCCAGAACAAGTCCATACAGTATTTCAGTTCTGTAATATAATGTAGGAACATAACTGTTCTTCTTAAAGACTTGGATAACATGAAAATCCTGTCCACCTTGCCAAAACAAATTCTGGAACAGGATCTCTGACTATATTTTCTCTCACCTCACTTTTGATGTCTACTGTGCAATATCTGTGTCTAATATCTATGTCTGATCTACTTGCCTCAAGCTCCCTTTGAAGATAAGGAAAAGAAAAAGACTTATTAAGGTACACTTAATTTAAGTGCTCATTTCTTTCTGCTGCCTATAAATGGAACTTAAGATAGCTAGCTGAGATGGAGACTTTGTTTTTAAATGTACCGGTTTTTTATACTGTAGAGGTCTGCAGTTGGCCAAGTGACTGCAGTTGGCCAAGTGAATCTCAAAATGCGAGGCAAGAGAGATGAGAGATCTCTTTTTTTTTTTTTTTTTTTTTTTTTTTTTTTTTTTCTTTCTTCCTTTTGGAGAGGAAATTTTAACCTTCAGTAATGTTAATATGTACTAATCCAACTGTTTGATACTCTTAATATGTGATGAATTATTCATTCAGCGGATAAGCTCTTTCAGAGAATTCTATCACCAGTGAGTGATATAAGTATCTGGTATCTGAGTATTTCCTGTTGGTATTTCATGCCTACACTTTTGCACAAATTAGTCAAAAGAATAGACCATTTAGTGCTGATAGTATCTTTGTCAATATCTTGATGTAAGTGGTACATTAACTTAGGCACTAGAAATGCCTTGTATTTCATAACCGGTCTGTTAAACAAACAAACAAACAAACAGATATGAAGCTCTCTAATTTAATAAGTCTTTATCCACAATATTCCCACACTTATGAAATTTAAGCACTGGTCCATGAAGATCTAGTCTCAATAATATGCCAAGTGACATAAAGCTCGTTCTTTTCTTGCCACAGAGAGAAAACAAACGGGTTGATATGTGGCTCTCAACTAATACATGTAATGCACAACTCTGAGCTGCATAGTTTGGTAATGATTTATGATAAAAAGAATATATACTGCAAGCGGCTTAGAAAGGTCTTCTGCTGAGCCAGCATCTGCTTTTCAAAAATAAATGTGGAACACAGTTTCTTTTTACTGTGTGTCAGACACCTAGTAATCCATTTATATGGATTGCAATCCAAACCTGATGTGAATTGAATTTATGTTTTTAAAATATAAGCATAACTTGGAATGTAATTTAATGACTGTTGGAGAATGTGGTTAATTGTATTCATTTCTAAGTAAAAGGAGCAAGTCACTCAGAGCAGAGGCCTTGAACAACCTAGTAGTAACCTTCAAAAATAGCAGTAAGAAAATATAGCTGCAGGAGCTTTCCATGACATGTCAACCATACGGTGAACTACAGATGCAATTTCTAAAAATGCTGGAGCACAAAGGATGACAGTGGAATGCAGATGTGGAGAGTGTTGCTGAATGCAGAGGGTTTCATAAGCAATGTGTGTTAAAGATGCAAGACATTTCTTGCAAATATGTTAAAAGTGTTCTATATTTTTATTTTCAGGCTCTTTTATAGAAAAGTTGGAATTTTGTAGCTCCCCGTAGTTATAATTTAGCATGTCTGTAATTTGACGTTTTCAAATCACTTTCTCGTGATGATATATATTTTTAGGACTTAGTTCTACTAATTCTTAATTACACATGTGAATGAAAATTTGATTTCTATATGAAGTTTTCCAAAGAGTCCTATGGATATAGAGATATCTGTACAAATATAGAATGTAGAATAGTCTTTGAAAATGAAGTGTTTGTAGTTCTAGTGATGTCTCACGTTTCCCAAAAGGGAAATAATTTAATGGGCTATAATTTAATGGTTCCAGACTTTTGTCTTTTTTGCATGTAGGAATCTCTCTATGGAGACCTTCACATGCTTGCCTCTATATATCGCTATGCATGAAACATTCAGAATAAGACAGGCATCCACTTAGGACCTTTCTTCTTCCCAAATTTTGTCCTCTGTGTTCCTTACTGTGGTAGGTCAAGGCTGGCAGGACTTCTCACAACTTCTGTAGCAGCGATACTTTCTTTTAGCTCCTGGATGCAATCAGGGTTGAATCATGAATCTGTTACCTTGAACAGCTACTTGTTTGCCATTGATAATACAAACAAGATTTCCTAGCCATCTTTTCCATCTCGCTAATTATTTATTCCCATATCATATGTCTATTAGTTATTTTGTGTTTGGGACTGCCATAGCTAGGCCAGTTCTCTCTAGCATTATTTAATCCGTTTGTTCATTTTATGTGACCATTAAAATTGCAGAGCTCTAAATTGGATTGAAAAAGGGTTTCTTAATCTGGGCCAAAAGTGAAACAAAGACATCTGGATGGGTGTAACATGATGATAAAGTTCCACAAAATAAAGGAAGTAATGAATTTATTACTATTATTTATAAGTTTTCAAAAAGAACTTGGAGCTTTCTGAGAGACATGTAGTGCAGCACAGCTGATTAGGTGTGGCAGTGCTCACTAATGTAAGGTAGAAAATTCCTTCACTACACAAATTACCATGTGATATTTTATTGCTTGAATCACTGAGTTAGTCAGATGTAGAATTTTGGTGTTACCTTTTCTTAAAAATCATCACAACTGAATTAGTCCCTGCTGCTTCTTTCTCCCTGTAGTTTAGCTCTGCATGTCTATGCATGCTTTTAAGTCTTCTGTATTTCAGTGGAATTTTACACGCCAAAGGTCTAAATTTGAAATTGGGGTTACAAGACTACCACAGCTGCCAGAAGACACTTTTCTCAACTCTTTTCGTTCTCACCTGTGTATACTGAATTAGTATTGCAGCAAACATGTAAATATGTATGAGGCAATACCTGCCTCTGAAAAAATCTGGCAAGTGAGGGTTTATGGTTTTAGCAAGTTTAGGGAGAGTTCCAGTTGGGAATTCATATGCTGATCACTTTCCACAGGAACTGTAAGCAAAATATTTTTCAAAACATCTGTCTTCCTGGCTAAGGCAGGTCCCTCTGGAGAGAGCGGGAAATTATGTCTGCCTGGGCATCTCTCAGAGGAGATGAAGTGCTGGGAAATGGAGGGCACTGAGCAGAGCTTGTTGTTACTCAGGGAGTGCTTGTGCTGGCTGGATGCAAGGACCCAGTAACAAGGATACAGTGGGCAGGTGACAGTTATCTTCTCACCTCTGCTCTGCATTCACCAACTTCTCTGAGCTTCCTCTATTTCAAATTATTTCTCTAGGTTTTTATTCTAACCACACCTGGCTATTCTGCATTTGAGACCTTTTGGGGTGTCTTGCTATGTGGAAAAGCTCTGGGTATATCGCTGCAAAGCTGGATGAATTGGGCTTTTGTGAGAACAGATTTTAGAGCTAACTGTTGATTCTTAGAGTCATAGCTCTGAGCTATAGGGAAGTTGGGTCTCTTCCTCCTAAAGTAATCACAGTGTAAACGGAGACACTGACAACTTCAAGCACAGCTAAGCCAATGGAGCTTCTGGGTGCTTTTAACACCATATTAAGGGGGAGAGCTGAGAGAGAAGACTCAGAGGAGACTACAGTTAAGTTTTGAGTGAATGAAAGGCATCTGCAAAAGAAAAAGTGAATATTTCTTATCACAATCGTAATGCCAAGAAAAGTAATGATCTTGAAATGGTTACAAAAGCAATTTAGGAAGTTTATAAGTCTAATTCCCCTTAAGTACCATGGTTCAATGTCTACATTTACTTCTAAAATTGGCTTATTAATAAAAAAAACCCCTGGAAACTGTTGCAAGTGTGCAATATCCCCTGAAATGTCATCTAGGTTATTGCCATGATTTAAAGAGCAGAGTTTTACTTTTATCTGCTTGTGAATCAATGAGAGAAAAGTGTGGGCATTTTATGCTATTTCATCTTTTGGATATCTCTGATAAACTTATAATTCTGTTTAGTTTTGAATTAGTGGCATACCTAAATTTGGTTTTTAATGATAAAGATAGATTCTTAAACATATTGGATTATTACGTTTACACTATTTGTGATCAAGTTTGTATTTAAGTCTCAACTATCCTCAGTAATTCTGCTTCCCTAAGGAGATTGTATCTTACAGGTCTGTGTGGACTGGGAGAGTGATGAATAGCTACTCTTTGTCTCTTACCCATGAATAGCTGTATTTTGTATTTAAATTGCACATGCAGTGATAACATTGTGAAAGATCAGCATATTTCAATACTTATTTGAAAAGACTGTATATCCATTCCTGAAGCAATAATATCTATCAGTTATATTTAGTAGTATAAGCAAACTTCCATATCTATGACTTTGACAGGGACAACGCTGGTGGAATCCATTGCAAATTATTAGCTATGAACCAACTGGATACCTGTGCTTTGAGGTTTACTTATGGTTTTGTGGTTCAATCTATTTTATGAAGCTACTTAGTAGAAAGCAAAGACATTTCTACTTAGAAACATTGAACGAGAGTCAAAAAGCGTGCAAGAGCGAACAGAATTTTTTATTTCTTCTGCTTCTATCCTCACTTATTAGAATAGTGATTCTTCACCATTATTGCATGACCTTTTCATTTTGTGAAGAGTTTACACTTCTCCTGAGTGGAATTAGACATCTCTGCTGAGAAGAAACATCAGATTGCAGTTAAAATAATAGCAGTCTTCCAACTGAAACATTAGTACAATTTTTTAATATGCTACATTTAATGTTCCAGAATAGGAAGTCATATAACGTAACCAAATTCAACAAAAAGCACAGAAGGCATAATGTTTATTATTAGCATCACATCCCCATATGACAGTGACAGGTGGTGATCTACAAATGCCATCACAGTCATCAGAAGCAATGCAGGGAAATGAAAGGCTCCAAAAAGTGCAATTTTATAGCAGTATAAACAAATTCAGACTTGTTTTTGTTAAATAACTGTAAGATAAATTTCAAAGTTAATATTTATGGTGTCTGAAAATGTGCTTTTTGGATGATTAGCTATGTAGGGTGCCGCATCCTGTATTTCTATTTATTTGCAAGAGCGCTGGTGCTGCAAACAGACCTAGCAGTCATGTATTCTAGAGTTTCCGAAAATAACTGTCCTAATTTTTCAAAAGGTGGGAGGGAAGAAATTTGTATAAAAGGATCTCAATTTGAAAGTGTAAAATTATGTTTCAAATAGAATTCTGTTTCAGAGTTTCCCACTAATTTTACTATTTTCTTGATCTGTAGTTAATTATTTTCATTAATTTCATTTTCAATATAAAAATGCATATTGACTTTATTTTTTGATCCATGAACATATACATTCATAGTTTACTTCTAAAATACAATGTTATGAATGTGGTCATAAAAACACAAAGAAAAATTTTCAATTCTTGTGTGTCACACATATACAAAATGAATAGTTAGAATTTGCCAGTTATGAACCATTAAGAAGGAAAGAATTCTAGATTTGTATGTCAATCATTTGTGTTAGAAATATGCTTTTCTTTCTGGGATGTCTGAAATGGGAAGACAGTTAACATCAAATTTTGCCCACTTCCCTTGATACTTTCTTTCTTTTTTTTTGTTTTCTTTTAATTTGAGGCATGCTATAGATACTTTAAACTGACGGATGTAAACTAGATGTAGGATTAAGGCAATGCTTTTATCCACCAATGGTGGGTGTGAATATGTTGGGAAAAGAATAAGTGAGAACAGAAGGTGCTGTGCCACCCACTAATCTGTTTCGGTCATTGTGATGTACCCTTCTATGACATTTAGTGCTCAGCTCCATCACTTAGCTAGAGGTTGCATTAAATCCTGAACTGAAAGAACCAGAGCTTGAAGCACTATGTAAAGGTCACACAGTTTGTGATTGTGGTTAACTGGATAGCTCTTGATTACTCATGAAGATGCTGGCATACCCTGGAAATTGATGATCTCATAAAAAGTTATATTTTAGAAATCTGGGGATCAAAATGTATCTATGTAAGCAATCACGTATCACAGAGAGCAGCCTGAAAACAAACCAGTGTCTGAGAACTACGTGTCCTTTCTAGTTGACAAATACTTAAGATGTGAAATATTTCTGCAGCTTATGGTGTTCATTCATGAATGATTCATGAAACCCTATAAGCTGAAATGTGCTGAAATTTTAAGCTTGGTGAATGCTTGAATGCTGCAAACAGACTAATTTACTTGCATTTGGTTTTGGTTTGTTTGGGGTTTTTTTTTTGTTTTTTTGTTTGTTTGTTTTTGTTGGTTTTAGGTTTTTGTTTTGTTTTTTTTTTACATGAATAGCATCTTACTTTAAGAAAATGTTGGATATAATTTATATCCATTATGTGAGGTTTTTTTTTTTTTTTGAAACAAGTAACAAATCTATACTCTCCTTGGTTTATCAATGCAACTTGCCTGTTGTGAATTAATGTTAGGTAATTTAATGCATAATTGAAATGAAATAATAAAGGCAATGCAGACTGAATTGCACTGCATGTGTGTATTTACTTGTATAAGTCTTTTGTAGGAAGATTAGACTGAAATAAAAAAGTTGGATATTATTATAGTGAATTCTCTTTTTCATTAAAAAGGATTGATCAGCCATCTGAATACTCTGAACTAATTTGCTATATAATTTTTTTAAACTTCTGGACAAATTCTGGACATAATTATGAGAGTAAGTCTACTGTTTAAAAGCATTCGTGGTGAGACTGTTACTTCTTAGAGATGTAAACATTTCATTCTTAGAGTCCTTAAAAGGAGATATTTTAAGTGTTTGCTGCTCTGAACCAACTTGAGGGATATCAGCATTTTTTCTTCTTATGCATATTCCCCGCTTTGAATTCTTACCATATATGTCCCTAAGCATACATTTTTATTTTCCTTTAGAGATGATTTTCTGGGTGGCTTTTAAGGTTTTTTAACTTTAGTTACACCTTCAATTCATGGATGCTGTTGAGATTATGACTGATTATGACAACCAGTCTGATTTACTCTTAAAACGTGTCTCAATGAAGGTGCGCGAGTCTGTCCTCAGTCTAGAATTTTATTCTAGCACATGAACTTGGTTCATTTTGTCTCATCAGTAACTGTGTAGTCTGATAATGCTGCTAACACTAGGTAAGCAGACTTTCATTCTGTTCAAGCCAGTTGTAAATTCACTCTTTAAAAATGTCGTTGTCTGATGTACAATCAAGTCATAGGTTCTGAAGTAAAAGCTTTATAGAAAGAGCACTAAGCATAGAATGAGAGGTTTGTTTCTAGGAGAACAAAGCTTGCGAGGACAATATTGTCAAGGTCAAACAGGAGTATTATTTACTTGTTCTGTGTATGACAATATTCCTTAGAACAGGAACACTTTTACTTGGACCATGTAATTTTGGTGGTATCAGCAAGCAAAGAACAGTTTCTCAATCACTTCAGGAAGATGTATTCCACTTCATTATTATGATTTACTTGCAATGAGTGGTGGTTTTGTTGGGCCACTAACACATGCAGAGAGCCATAAAAGTGACATTTATATGACTGAGCGCACAGGTGTGTGCATCCCCCACAACTTTCAGCTCCAGCTACTAGGGCTCACCTACTGAGTATCTCTATTAACCTCCCTAGAAAAGAAAATATCTCTCATTTTGCTTTTGAAAATCTCTTGCAATCTTGTCCAGGTGTGTAGATGTGTGTTTTGCTATCACAGTATAATTTATTGTATTTACAGCTGTGCCTAGCGAGATCTATCTGTGCTATTATCCACATTTCAATGTATTTCTTTGCCTTTGGCTTAATTCTAGTATTTACCTTTGTCAGACAATCCGTGAGTCCCTCTCCACTCCGGTTATAAGGCAGTTGTATACTGTAAGAACTGTGGCTTTTATTCTCCATAGGAATAGTGTCTGGGTAGTGTGTGTAGAATAATATCTTGATTAAATAATAACAAGTGCTGAGTGTGTAGTGCAGTCCATAATACACCACCAAAGTATGCATATTGTCTTGCGTTGTACTAGTCTTGGTTAATTTGACTTGGAACTTCTAGAGGTAAGGATGGCATATGCTTTATCCTGGTTGGGCTGAACATCTTGTTGGTTTTCAAGAAGCAACAATTTCATAGTATTTTCACATGCTGATCTTTGTAACTTAAGGAAAAGGACAAAAATATATATTTTATTCAGTCTCTACATGTGCAGTTCCAAATGCATGTTTAGTAGCAGGAGAGAAACGATGTTGAGGTTGTTTAGCAGTGTCCCGGAGTTTGTTTACTTAAGTCATATAAGCACTGCTGACCTGAGCATCACTGGGCTGTGGCTGGATCAAGACGTCTCTAATTACTGTTCCCATTAAGATACAAAATTAGCAATTATAATGAATGATTTAAGAACCTTTGCACCCCATTAGATGATGGCATGTAGCTGTAATTTCAAAAATAATGTATTTAATATTGGCACTTGCAGATCAACTTATTTTTAGTTGTAATGCATATCTATTATTGTATTTGGTTGGTAAGCTTCTTTGAAGCTTCCTCTGATGTAAAGGGGAGTGAATTTGGAACCAGCCTCAGTGTTTCTGATCACCTTCAGAATCATGACATGTTAGCAGATTTACTACCAATGTATAAAAAGTAATGAACCACTTTAAGCCGTGTCATAAAACGGGAATTCTTTTGTACTTAATTAGATGGCCTGAAAAAGAGGAAATTGGACCAAAAAACTATAAAATTAGCTTCATCAAACCAAATTGGAAACAGATGAGCAACCCACAGTAACTCTGCAATAAAAATGTTGCAATCCTTACAAAACTATGTCTTGGTTCATTTGGATTGCTTATTCAAGATCCTGTTTAAGTCTTTCCCTGTGCTGTTCATTTATATATTATAGATGGAGCTGCTGGTGATGCTTATGGTCAAGAGAGCCTTATGCTTGTAGCCTTATCAGACTGTAATCATTTGGGCAAATATTTTTTTCCCCTATCCCAATATGTTTTCTTAGGAATAACACAGAAATTTCTGGGTAAAATTACTCAAGTATTTTTGAGAATAAGACTGGGCAAAACTACTCTTTTCTACATATTTTAAAACACTTTATAACAAGTTGCAGAGGAATTTGCTGTGTTTGTGATTAGGAGCAGGGATTGAAATTTGGCAGGGAATCAGGAATGTGACGTTTGCTGAATATAACCCAAATTTAAGCAACTTATAAGGCTTCAAATAATTGCAGTTTGGACATGTGCAGTAAAGGTGTGTTAGCTTGGCAGCTTAAATCTTTTCAGTCTTTTCATCTGTTCTGGGCATATTTGAGGCCAGAGTTGCAGAACTTGCGCAGGAGTTCCCTCAATCAGTCCCAGATGGGGGAAGTGAGGACAAGATGTCTGCCGTCTACGTTCCTGCTACTAGGGGTGCCACGATTCTAACTTGAAATGGATAACTTGGGAATACTGAATGTGGCAATTTTTAGCTTTAAGTAGAAGCCTGTCAAAGCTAACAAAATTAAGCTAACTTAAAAAACCCCAGAAAATCCATTCTATAGTATATTTTTGATAGCTCACAAAATGCTATTAACAAGGAAATTACAACTTTGTGTTATTACAACTTCCTAATTGTGTTATTTGAGGCTTAGAGATCTGATTTGCGAAGTGCTAAGCATTCATAGTAGCAACAGAGGCAACGGAAACTGTGCGTTGAACGTTCAGTGTAGTATTTTATATAATGAGAGTTACTCTGAAAAATCCAATGGGAGGCATTTAAATTGAATACACAAATTAAAAGGCACTTTTCATCATAACTTCTGCAGGTGTCAGCTCCCCGTTTGCAAAATGGGTGTACTATCCCCTTACCTCCTAGTAGCTGTGAAATGACACTAGTGTTTGTGAAAGTATCTTATAAAATCGCATGAGGAAATGAATAATTTTATCATCAAAGTTTGAACAGTGTTTAGTAAATAGATTATGGACTTGCTTAGTAGTAAAAAAATACTGAAAATACTTAATGGCGTCTCATTTAATGAGAACAATCCATCTGTAAATGGAATTAGCCAGTGATTCAGTGGGAAAATGTGATCATAACAATATTACAGTACATAAACACAAACAGGATTTACACTGGGGCTTGCTAGTTTTTAGGTGGTTGTTATGGTTTTGCTTAGTGAGAGGGGCCTAAGGTGGCAGCTTCTGTAGGAAACTGCTAGAAGTCACTCCCCTTTGTTCAGTGGACTCGACCGGGCCTAGGGCGGACCCACTGCTGGCCAAGGCCGAGCCGACTGGGAGCAGAATGTCCCGTGATAGCGCCTCTGCGATAACGTATTTAAGAAGGGGAAAACAGAAAAAAAAAAGAGAAGAGAAGATGTGACGAAGCTGAGCAAGGGCAGAGGCCCAGAGGGGGAGGCGCAGGCCTCC